>JAGWCC010000350.1:600000-881439 GCA_022651775.1 Drusus annulatus | reverse complement strand
TTTTTTTTATCGGGGGGACTTTTTTTAAAAACCCGGCAAAAAGTGAAAGGATAAATGATTTTTTTTTCCAAATTTTTTCTTTTTTCCCCAAAAAAGGCCCCCCCTAAAGGGGGCCATTAGAACACGTTCCAACAAAATAATAAACAACAGATAAATAATGCATAAGTATGTAATACGTGAGCGCCATCAACTGCTTTGTAGTTAGACAGAGCTTCCCACCTACGATGCGTTTGATTTGTTTTTCTATCGTAACGGAGGGTCATTAAGTTTACAGCATTCCACTCAAACTAGACCTCATCAACTCGAATTTCCGACTATTATCCAGTCTACGGAAAAACTCTGATAAACGGGAAAAGTAAAGAATGAAATTTTTTTGTCTAAAGTTCGATTCACTATTACTCATCACAAAATAATTACAGACAATAAAACCTTTTTTTTTTCCAAATTAAAATAGAGACAAATGTATGAGTGGATGCATGAACGAGAGGTGTGTACTAAGACAGAGTTGTTATGTGCTGTATTCAGTATCTTTACCTCTTCAACGAAATATTATGAAAGTTAGTTTTTTTTTTTAAAGAAAGACGAACATTTCCAGATTGACAATATATGAATTCTTCCTATTGCTACAATTATAAGGGGGTGACACCAGTAACGTTATTGGGTTATACTGCTTTCGTAATGCAACACCACAACATATTGTGATAAATAATATTACAACATTTTTATAATGGTCGAAAGGTAATAAATAAAGAATAATTCTTTAATATGAACTTAATTTAAAGCTTTAAGCTCATCAAAGTACATATACTAAAGTAAGTAAAATGGGTAACTGTTAATGTTTTTTTTATTATAACTTTACAAAAACATTAATCGGAATTAATAACAACAAAATAAACAGAATATGTTGCATACATTAGTCAGTAAAGCAATAAGATAGGGATATTTCAAATTTCCGTCCCGCCCGACGTCATTACAATCAATTATTATTGTCATTTTGTTTTTAACATTTGAATGGTCCCCGTTAAACGGAAATTCTGGTCTCTGTTCAACTTTTTATCAAATTATCATCAACCGTTAAGCATAAAAGTCATGCGATTGTATTTGTCAGTTGATCACAATTTGATAAAAAGCTGGTACAGGCCCAGAATTTGCTTTTTGAAAAGATCATTCAAATGTTAAAAAAACTGAATAGCCGTTAATTGAAATTGTGACAGTGTCAAAAGGTCAAATTTAACAAAGGTTTAAAACTCCTTATCCATAGACAAAAACTCAAAGCGGTCAGTTATCATTTTAGTATTAAAAATTCTTTTCACAGGTATTTTTTATTGGAAAAATCACATTTATTTTCTTATATATAATAAAAAGATTCAGACTTTTTTTCCACTAAAGTATCTCTCCAATAGTTTAACCACAATCTGAAAAAAACTTTTTTGGAAAACAACAAAAAAGTGTCACATTAGGCCTAAAATTATTCCCCACAGTTAAACTGCCATTAGTCAAAAATTTTCCAAAACTGAGATAGTGGACTTACTGATTTTTTTTTAATGTATTTTTTTTTTTTCAAATTTTAATAAAATATATACAAATGAATGCAAACATAAATTAACACATTTAATACACACCATATAAAATATATACATTAAAAACATTTTACAAAAATATGTAATAAAAAAAAAAATCTTAATCAATAAATCAATGACGAGTAATATATTATTTTTAGTTTGTTTTACCATTCAAAATTTGCAGAAATAGTAAAAACTCTTTTATTGCCATTTTAAGCATTTTAAATCACTAAGCAGAAAAGTTATATTCAAATGAATTTTTCTTGAATACCCATTTTCAAATCTTGGAAAGCGTAAGAAATTGTCCTGGTACTCGTTTTATAAGCTTGCACGTAAAAATTGTAAATGTAATTCCAGACAGGAGAATTGTATTCTAGACGACTTCTAACAAAAAGGAAATATAACAGTTTGTACTTTATAATGTGAATATATTGCAAAGAATAATTTTAAGAACATATCTATTTGAATTGAATGTGGTGTTTTACTTTAATTTTATTTAAAAAATAGTACTTTCATTAGGTTTTCATAATAATATATATGTTCTATTACAACCAAGTAATTATTTTCCTTGGCATAAATTTATAAAGTATATTTTCTACGAACCTCATTTAATTTTTTTTAAATATATTGTTTTAATTTTAATATCATTTGTTGATTCGTCAAATATCCTTATTAACACTTTTATTTAGCTTCTATTTCTCGTCTTATATTTCTTTGTAAAAATCTAAGCTGGAAGTTTTTTATTTTTTCTCCAATTTAACTCCAGGCTCCGTGTGGCCTTTTATTATTTTGTTGACAAAAAAATATTGTATGTAAAGGTAAAAAATATGTTGAAAGTTTTATTAGGATATTTTGAAATTTTGCAACATTTTTTTCTTAACTTTTTGTTGTAGCAATTTTTCTTCAATATAATTCTCATATCAATTAAATGCTGCTACAGTAACTTTACTGTTGTACAATGATTGCGTTCTTTACGTTTTGGCAGGGATACTGTGTTTTAAGGTTCAGCACCAAAATAGACATTTTTTTGTATTTTTTTAGTACAAGCAATACTACATACGATTATTTTTTTATTTTCTTATGGGTGGTTGAAAAATGTCTAAGGTTTACAGTGAATACGGTTTATTAAACAATGTATCTTGAAATTCATTGTGAAAAGCGTACTAATTTTAGGTAAAACGTTCAAAATGCGCCCTTTATGGTTTCAAACAGAACTTTTTTACTGACATTTTGGTATGTTTTTCACAGAATTTAAAGGATTACAATTGTAAACCTGTATTCGCTGGAAACCTCAGACATTTTTCTTACTACTAATAGAATTTTTTCAGGTACATCATTTGTAGGATTACTTGTATTGGAATTCTAGAAAGTAACTTTTGGTGTCATTTTTGAGTGCTGACCCTTGAGATTATCCTTATTGTTCCAAAAATTAAAATGTTTTAGCAATTTAAAAAAAAATATTAAAATTATTTTAGTAAAAAGTCAGTTTGGAGTCCATTTTACTCATTAATATTTAATTTCAAATACCTTGCTGAAAGTATCGCCATCCATCAGTATTTTGGTTTTTTTGGTATTATCATTTTATTCCTTAATATTTAATTTCAAATACCTCTTTAAAAGTATCGCCATCCATCGGTATTTAGATTTTTTTTTGGTATTATCGTTTACTAAAGTTTGTGTATTATGTTTTATTAATCTTCCGTTTTAATTTATTTTACTTCAGTTAGATTGATATATTATTCAGTTAAGGGTCAGCACTCAAAAACGACCCTAAACGTTACTTTCAAGCATTCTATCACAAAAAAATTCTATGGGTAGTCAGAAGAAATGACTGAGGTTTCCAGTGAATACAATTTCCTAACAGTAATCCTTCAAATTCTATGAAAAACATACTAAAATGTCTTTAAAAAGTGCAGTTTTGACACCAGAAAAATCATTTTCAATTTTACTGAATTTTACCCCTTTTTTTTTTTTAAAAAAAAATAAAATTTTTTTTTTTCAAAAAATTTTTAATTTTATAAAAAAAAAAAATTAAAAATTTTTTTTTTTTTAAAAAAAAATTTTTTAAAAAATTTTTTCAAAAAAAAATTTTTTTTTGGGTTTTTTTAAAAAATTTTTTTTTAAAAAAAATTTTTATTTTTTTTTTTAATTTTTTTATTTAAAAAAACCCCTTTTAAAATTTTTTGGGGTTTTTTTCCCCCTTTAAAACCCTTTTTTTTTTAAAAAAAATTTTTTGGGTTAAAAAAAGGGGGTTTTTGGGGGGGAAAAGGGGGTTTTGGGAAAAAAAAATTTTGGGGGGAAAAAAAAAAATTTAAAAAATTTTTTTTTTTAAAAAAAAAAAAAAAAAAAATTTTAAAAAAACCCAAAAAAAAAAAAAAAAAAACCCCCCCTTTTAAAAAATTTTTTTTAAAAAAATTTTTAAAAAAGGAAAATTTTTAAAAAATTAATTTCCAAAAAAGGTGAAGCTGAATGCCGAGTTCATTTGCGGTCGTTTGTTTATTTTCCCGAATAAATCTGAAGCATTCATCGATATAAAACAAACAAGATTGGCCCTCAGGTTTCCGAAAAGCACACCTTATTGATATGTTTTGCCATGGAATGTAGCTCGAATATATGCAGTTATTCTGTTATTGCTCATCAAAAATCGGATAATACGTACTATCACAAATATTAACACGAACATAATGTATATTTTTTTATCAAAAGTAAGCTTTTTAAATTGAATATACATTCGTATATCTTAGACAAAATGTTTGTTGAAATTGTGTATTTTAAGCAAACATTTGGAATTATTGTAAGTGAGTATTTTATTATTTTTTTGTGCCTAGACATAATCCAATGTCTCCTCATCACTAAATTATAATTTTCTATTAACCTTCAGTGTTATAGAGGTGCCAACAGTCACCGGGTTATCCTATAAAACCTTGTTGTTGTTCTTTTATTTAAATGAACCGTAATCGCTTTTCAACGAAATAATCAACCAATGGAAAGATTTTGCGTTGCGTTAAATTTGGTAAAAGTCGAGTAATAAATATTTGATGTTTGCTTACGTAAGTGCGGCAGAAAAAGAAAAGAATTTTCAAAGTGACATATTACTGTTTTTGTACTTAAAGGAAAACTATGCAACTTTGTTTTTATTTGGAAGAAAACATATTCAACTAAAAAGAACAATAAAATGACAAAAACTAAAACATTTCACAACCAAACTTTTTGAGTGACATAAACATTTCTCCGAATATAAGCAGCTATTTAATTCAAACCACTTATGCTATTAGTATTCCATTTTACAAATACATAAACATACTTTCTGAAAAGTTAGCACAATTGACGAAAACATCATTTTGTAAAACAGAAGTGAGTTATTACGAAATTAGAGTCCGCAAGTTACGACGGTAATTGTACCTTGTGGGAATCTGGCATTCCAGAGGTTAAACCGTTCAGTAAAAGTATTCAGTTGTGCTTACTAGTCAATATTGAGGTGCAATAATTATTAAACAAAAATCATCAATGCCCTGATGAAAATCTTTAACTTTTAATGTGAAAACCCCACCAAAGTTCCGACTGCCCAGAGCCAGTGGGACTCTGGATACCCAATTTGGGTGTGCTGTTAAGTTGAAAGGAGTAAAAGGTGAATGAGATGGAATATGTGAAGGTTGTAAAGTTCTTTGATTACTAGGAACTGGTCACAAAACAAAGATTAGGCCATTTCAAGTAACATTTCTATTTTGAATTCTGGTCTTTCCCCGGGGCGATATTAAGAGTATCAACCACTCAAATATAAATAAATAATTAACAATAAATACACCATATTCTTTATCCCTGATATACACCTACACAAGTGATATATATGTCATTTAGATTATGAAACAAGTATGTTTGCCTGAAGTAGCAAAAACTCACAACAATGAACTCTTTAATTTCTATGTGAACATAAATATTTTCAGCTCACAACCTTATTAACATCGTAGGCTATTGAAATATCCATTCAAGTGTCAAGCCCCATTGTTAGATTCTAGTTTGCTTCACCCATTTATTTAAACTGTTGGAAAAGAGAGGATTGTAATTTACAATCACTTTGTTTATTTCATGCGAGCGTCTGTTTGTTCAGGCATTTTTAGAGGAAAATAATGAAATATTAAACTATTTTAAATACTAGATTCCAAAAAAACGGTCAAAGCCGGGTAGTAAAACCTTAATAGTAAAACCGTGTTTTATTACTCTGGCAGCATCTAGTGCGCTTTACATCACAAGGAGCGGTGCACTCGCGAGAAAATACATTTACATTCTAAAACCGAATGCATCAGATAACTGCATACATAAATACTTGCACCTAGTTCGTTTAAAATGATGCAGATGTTGTGTGCATGTGGGTTTAGTGCACCTACACGGAGACAGGGGAGACTAGAATAGAATAATTTGATGGACTACGGAGTTATGACGAAGTCAAGAGTTTAGAATTTAAGACAGCAGCTGGTACCTGGAGACCGAAGGAATAATTCTGTAGATATCAATGCAAGGAGTGTGTGCCAAGACAGAGTTATATGGCAGTACGTCCTCTCTATCTACCCCTGTGGGGAAACAGCGTGATGGTTGTTAGTCAGTTTTAATAAGGTGACCAGGAAATATTGTAATATTTTCACGAGGACTCAAAAGGTCAGTTTCGTATTATGTTGAATTCACATAGAAACATTACTTTTATTAACCTTCTGTCGTAGAAAGCCATTAAGACAAAAATTAATGACGTTCTGCAGTATACAAAATTGCAAGAATCGCCTGGAAAATAGTTACAATAAATACAAATTAACGGTAAAATAATTACAATAAATACAAATCAACCTTAAAAAATTTCAACTCTGTCTTGGCACACTTTTCTTCCATCGTTTCCCTTTAAACACCGTCTCTTACATACTCCTCTGTTGTAATAACTCTTGATATGTATGAAAAAAACAGTTGTATTCGTAAAATCACACGTATTCTGTAATATTACTGATCAAAAAGAAAAATGACACAATTTTTACAGTCGTACCAGTCTGATATTTGCAATAATTGATCGATCCACCTCAGTTTTCTAAAGGTTTGCTATCTTAAGTTCCAAAGTCGGATATTAAAATCATCAAAAGTGATTCACATTGAACCACAAATTATTAGTTTCAAAATTCGGGATATTAAGTAGTTTATATATGGGTTAGTTAGATATAATGGATGATATAGAACATGGATAAGTTGACATTACAAATACTAAACTCATTTTCAGATCCAAGAAGTCACATCTATTTATCGAAAGTCACAGAAAATTGACGTCCCGTCAATTTCTTTTTACAATTCCTGGTAAAGTTATTTTTTATGAAAAAATGTGTACGTACAACTATGTATAACCCACATATTATTATATATTATACTATATTTCTCACTTTTTTATATAAAATTGGAAAAGGGTATAGCCTCACTTGTCTCACACGCAGGACTGTTGCCTTATTAACGCGATTACAAATCCTCACATTTACCAATGGACGTAGTTTAGCCATGTTTAAATCTATTTTTCAACAAACATTAAATCGTACCGTAAACGAATTCGCACATTTTTTTTTTAATTTACCACTCACTTACCGCTTTAAACCAACTCATCATCTGGAACAGAATACATTTCAATATTTTATAGTTGTGTGGGCGTAATTTGGCGTGCACATTCAAAGGTCGTGGGTTCAATCTCAACCCTGGCACATGCATCAAATTTATTTTGGCTCTGCTGGAATGAAATAGTTAATTCAAAAGTTGTGCGTTGGTTTAACAACTCGGTTTTCATCATCATCGAAAAACATAGAATCCCGCAAAAGATACTGAACTATGCCTACAGTATACTTTGAAAATAATCACAACATTTTATTTTACGTACGGTTATATTGATGGAATTTATTTATTGTTTAAGTTAGGTGAATAAGTTTGTCTCTAAAAAAATATTCGTATATTTTTAATTTTGCAAATAATTAGGCTTTGAATATTTTTTGATACAAACGTGAAAAAAATTTAACGTGGCTCATTCGTGTATCAAACCTTAGATTGCATATTACACTTGTTACGTTCCATGCGGGTTGTTTTGTAATAAAAAAAAACATATTTTCTGTTCTGCTTGAATTTTCTTGAGCAATTAACTATGGATAACTACATTTGTGAGAACGTTCTTTGAAACGTAAGAGTGTAAACTTTTCAAATTTGAAACTGATGTTAATTGAAATTAGAAATTATAAAAACAATCTTTAAGATCCCTATCTACCTAATAAAGTACCTACTTAAAATGTTTTTTAGCAGACATTAGTCTATATTTTAAGTGAAAGTGACCTTTTTTTGATTAAATGCGGTGATTTTTCACGGGTAGTTATTTGTATAATGTTACTGCATTCTGTCGTCTACTTTTGTAGTATTATATAATTATTAACTTTATATTCAGTTCAATACATAATTACAAATTAAACTTTTATGTTTGATGTTGCTCGTAGAATCATTACACTATTATTTTATTATATATTTTTAACTAATGTGAAGAAAAAACGGTTATTTTGTGTCCACCTACTTTTTTTCAGAAACCGAATGTAAAGTCCAAAATTTTACTCATCTATTATATTATTATTAGGTCTGTGAAAATAAAAAAAATTAGAACCCATTTTTAGCTTAATAAAAAAACTCAGAGCATTCTTACTGTAATTTTTTTTTTAGTAAAATTTTGCAACAAAATATTGTTTTTCACATTTGAATATTCATGCACTTCCGAAATATCAAATAACGTTTACAAGCAATACATTATTTTTGTTGTCCTATATTATCTTGATCCAACCACCCGGTAATACACGCCAGGTTTTTTATCTTTTTTGCCTAGCAGTTTTCCACTTAAATATTTAATCATTTTCCTGAAACGTTTAGAAAAAGAAAATCTTCACACGTACGCCTACCGTAGCAGTAAGTGTTTTTTTTTAAATACCCTTAGTTAAGTGTTTTGCAACATACAAATAAAGCCTAGTCTAACAGTATATTCGTTACGTCCATGTACAACTAAAATTAATGAAGTCTTCCATTAAATTCTGCCGGGGTGGCGATAGAATCGAGAACCCAATGTTTGTTAATTTTAGAAGTGTTATTAACAAACCCGTGGGAACATCTGTAATACTTCAAGCAGAATACAAGACTTCTTCCATTTAAGGCCTATTAATTAAACAATTTGTCGGGGTTATGCCAATGAATAATGGCAGAAAGATTTATCACGAATGCCGAGTTAATATGATCAAGGAACCCTTCTCCAAAACATATTATATAAGGTGAAGTTATTAATTAAAATATATAATACCAACACAATATTTTTCTATCAATCATTTAGTAACAGAAATATGTTCTTTTTAAACAAGTTAAAAGCCTAAGATTTGTAGTTTATACCTTTTCACTAACGCATAGCTTGTGTTAAAAAAAGAGAAGTGCGTGGCGCGTTGGTAAGAATGACCTTGGCCCACTTGACTGCCAGTCGAGCGTCTAACCCACCAGGCAATTTACCACTTCCGGTTATTTTAAATAATGGCTTTTAACGAGATTTAAGTTATAAACAAATTTTTAAAAACCCTTTGGAAATTATTTTCACTTTATTATGAAGTAATCACACATCATAAACTCATGATCAATTGGAATTTCACCACTAATTATTTATTAAAAATTGAAGATTTTAGGTGCCTTATATTAATGCCTTAGTTAATATTATGCAATTTATTTTTTGAATGTCGCACAAGAGTTTTGGCTGCTCTTAATCTTTTGAAGTCATTTGGACTATAGCATCCCCGATTGGGGTATGTTACGAAGCTGAAAGTTGAAGAAAAGGAGATGGGAAAGAGAAGTTGGGAGTTAACTGGCTATTCTGATCTGGTTACGAAACACAGCTAAAGCCACTTCAAGCAAATAAAGATTTAGACATTTCATACATGCAAATGATGCAGAGACCACCCTAAAGCACGCTCGATTAAAATGATTTTCACTATTTTATTAATTTTTTCATACGAATTTATGGTTTTTATATATATTTTTTATTATTATTATTATGTGTATCACAACTTGTATTTTATTATTATTGTAAATATTTATTATTATCAATTATGGAAGGTATTGAATTACACTACTCCTGCATACCTTCTGGAATAAAAAAATATTATTGTTATTATTATTAATAAAATGTTGTTATTTTACCATGGCAGTACTTATCTACCGTTCTGAACCGTACTGCAAATAAACGATATATTATTTAACATTAATAAATTGTGAAATAACACATGTGCCATAGTCCTACTGGTATCAGATGGTTAGGAGCATTTGGAAATCTTGTGTGGTATTCATATTAAGAAAATCTAAAAATCTAAGAACTTTAAATATTTTATTCTCTAGGCTTACGTTAAAATCATTTTGTTTTTCATTGAATAAAATCGTTCCTCATTTAACACAAATCTCACGAACAAAAAGCTATTAACGTTAAACTCTGTCTGGATTGAATAATATATGTTTTGAAACAACGGATAATTTATCATTATAATAGCAAAGTACCTATCTGGGGGGTTTATGAGTCAAGGGAATCAAACGGTGGAATAACATTTTATTTTTGTGGTATTGTTTCAATTTCACGATACCTTTTCTTAGTAGATCTGTATTAACGATATGTTATATTTGCCCGAAACTTTTTTTGTTTACGTGTGTTAGTGTGACAAGATCTCCCACAGCTAGCGTTGGAAATCCAATGTACCTTTATGATCATTCGGTTGAGGAAGTTTCTCAAAGGAGATTTTTTTAAATCTAAGACTTATGGTATCAGGAAAAACGAAATGGTATGCGTTCCACAACTTACAAAAAAACCAGATCGGAAAAAACGTCACGACTACGTTTTCTCGAAGGAAGATAAATAAATGCTTTGATATTTTATGCTTTTGCAACAACGTGACAAAATAAAAAAAATAAATAAACTCATCTAATTATTGAAGTAGTATCAATAAAAACAAAAATAGGTTAGCAGCAACTTTAATCACTTTTAAAATATTAAAAAAAATGCATTATTAACCTAAATTTGCGAAAAAGAAAGTCTGATCTCGTGACAATCAATTGATATTTTTTAAGCTCCTTGAGATATCATTTTCCTATTTAAAATGAAATATTGTTTCTTTTTGGGTTTGACTATCGACAAAGACAAAGTAATATTTACATCAATAACAAGGAAACAACACTAAACCACTAGCATAGAAAATGTAAAAAATCTCTCCAGCCACTTACTTTTCCTCCCTTATCAATATTATAATTTTTGTCGTTACTGTTTTATCTCTCAATATTGCACACAACCATTACTTTTTTCACCTTTTCTCTGTATTTTAATCAATTTATATTTAAAATAACACTTAATTTAAAGTGACGTAAAGTAGTGTGAAAATTATACCTTAAAAAAAGTCGAAATAAAGACTGAATGATTTTAAAAACGAACGTATTTATATACTTATTGTTAAGTCAACGTCTCAAAGCCGCTAGAAATTTTAAACGTATTTTATTTTCAGCTAATGATTTAGTGCCAAGGTTTCTATATGTTCTGGTTTTTTAACCGACGCGACGTGAATATAATATCAAATTTCCGTTACGATTATTCAGTTGTATTTTTCGAAGCTAACTCAGATATTTCATTTGTTTCTTTGTTAGTTTGACAAAAATTTTCAGACGTGGTAAACGTTATATGTGGATATCATTTGGCCTTTTCTGCCCAAAGAAGTCAGCCAAAAAAATATGCAAGAATTCTCAGTGTTTTCAGTACATTTAATGATATCCGTTGAAACGATTCTAACTTCACTTTTATTAGCGGTATGAAGCTCATAATATTCAGATGTAATAAAATAAAATATTTTGTTTTCAGTTTTTTTAAAGCTTTCAATTAGTTATTATCCTGGGAATTTGTAGGATCATAATCATAATTAATGAAAAATCTGTATTTACTTTATTGAAATCTGTGTTAATTTTCCAAAATATTTAATAAACGTAGTTGAAGTAAATGGCCCCATTCAAACATTAAAACTTAACAAATAATGTGATACCTGTATTAATATTTGATTACTTTTTAATTTAGATGGATTATTTCTTTAAAATGTAAAGTTTTATTCTCAAGGATGCTTTTATAGAAAACCGAAAGACCGTAACATGCAACATAAGTATTTCAGTTTCACATTAACCTTACTCCTATTGCCTAATACCTCATACTATATGTATGGTGGTATATGGATCAGTCGGTATCGTGGGTTCAATTTTTCTGCTGGCTAAGTCCACCATCATTGCCCAAGCAACATTTTCCGCGTATTATGATGGTAGTAGGAGTTTTTAAAATATCGTCAGGTTATTCGCAACCAGGGAATTTTTGTCTTTCTTTAAAAAATAAATAAATAAATATTTATTTAATATATTTACAAAATGTGATTTTATGTAGCATAGATACAGATGTACTAGTTGCTGAACGTTTCGTGTTGGCTGGCTTCTTTCGGCGAACTACGCTCAATTATTACTGTTTTCAATAAAGCAATCAATGGTGTTCACTAAATGATTAACTAACCCAGTCTCAATCAATATTTCTCCGTAATAAATTGACGTCAGTATGCATTTATATATATTTTTATTTACGAAAAACAACTGCGTTGGTGTTGTTGATTTACGTAATTAATATTTTCGTGTCCGAATCAATATTTCACTCTGAAGAAACGTTTTTAATCCCATCGCCTCTTTCACAATGACTTTCATAACAATAAAAAATTATCAATGTTAGAACCTGACTTTGACCTAAAATGTGCGAATGAAAACAAATAATAATGCGCCGTATGTAATTTGTACAGATTTGTACTACACTACAGTTATTTGAAAAAAAAATAGAGTTCCAAAAAAGTTAAAGAAGTTTAAAAAGGTTGAAGATATTTTCATTAATCTTTTTTTTACCTTTTTCCTATATTAAAAATATGATCACTCCATAAGGTTTTGTATTTTTTGGTTATACACGTGGATATAAACTTTTTCGTTACTGTGAATTTGAAAACATTGGTTAAAAAAAACATTTTTCGTTTATTTATTTTTTTAGACACATTACTCTCTCGTCAACTCAATGAGAAGCTGATAATGTTTTTTTGAATATTTTTATTAGGATCTGTCTTCTGTTTCCATTACTATAGGGAGTCTGATTTGGCCGCAGTGAATGATGTGCTTACAGTTCCCTGTCTCGAAATACATAACATTCGAACAGTTCTATTCCTGAAGGAAAATATCGACTGCGGGGTCTTCAAACTTTTGTTGGGAACGGAACATTCAACCTTTGTTAGGGCTCTGAAGAAAAGGTATAACATGAACAATGATAGTGTTGCATATTCAAATGGCTATTTGGTCTTGTATACAATTCAAGTTAGGAGGACGCATAATGGTCACATAAACCTATGCTTACAAAATGTGTTTAGTCTTAATTTTCATAAAGTTTAATACGATACATGGAAATTAAAGAAATAACACTCAACAGTTGAGCAATATTGCTAAGTAAGGCAGGAAGTAAACCAGCTTTTTTCTGATTTTCAAATACGCTACCGAATGTGTTTATTTTGTATCTATATAAAAACTGTTTCAACTGAACATTATGTTGAGTCTTTTAAAGTTATGGTGGTTTAGATAAATAAGTAAGCATCGTTGTTGTAGTAATGTAAATTATGAATAAGTCAGTCTTCAAATATTTAGTTTCTAGAGCTATTTTTTGAAAACTGTTAGTTTTAATTGCCTTATTTCATTTGTATTGTAAACATACTTTGTTTTTTGTCTCCTGTTCGATCTGTATAAAGCGTCATTTTGAAGAAAAAAAAATAAAATAATAAAGCATTATTATTGCGTATTTCTCGTTAAACTCTCGCCCAATACATAACATGTGGAAATCCTAATTTTTGAGAAATTATTTTTAATTTTTTAAGTGCATTAAGTGCACATTTTGGTGCATCAAAGCATTCCATAGCCTTTCAATGTTTAACAAACGCGTATTTCTGAGGGGATGAAGACAAAAAAGTATTATTGCGATTTATACTAAACAATAACGTTGTAAATATTAACATTAACAAATGTGTATGAAATTCATACGCGTTATTTTTTTAATTGTATTAATCTTACACTACCATCGTCTTCTTATTATTGTTTCCTATATTTTGATGAAAAAATACGTCGGAGAATTGTGATATTTAAAAACCCTGCAGAAAAATTTCTCTGACATCTGCTGAAAATAATCGTTTTAATACCCACCTCGTACCATACTATAAAAATGGCTTATTTTTAACCCCATTTGTGATTATATCTTATATGAGCTGACTCATCTACAACGTATTTGTATTTGTTCGCCCAAGCGCATCTAACTGCATAGAAATTATTATTATTTCTTTGTTTTAACCTCCATGTAGTCGTTACAGCGCTCTGTTTTGCCGTTTTCTTCTGAAAAACAGTTATCCAATCGTTAATCGATTTCTTCAACGTGATTTTCCGTTTTCACTTCAATTACGTTATTCAAACGAGATGTTTGCGAAAACCCTCGTCTCAACGTTTGTTTTCCAAGACAGAGGGAGCAGAAGGGAGAAAACTTGTTGATGGAAAATCCCAAATTAGGCGACAACATCACCGCAGGCTTCCAGTAATTATTTTTGAATCTGGCTTATTTTTACACTCTGACGCCTGTAATTCTCTGCCGTTTGATTTCTTCAAGTTTGTTGGAGAGATTAATTGTAAGTGACTTACTTCTTAATCCATTATTCGAGCATTATCTTCAAAATGATTTCATAAACCTTTCATCTGCATGTCTTACCGTAGCATTGAGTCTCTCTCGCGTTGTTTTATCAGTGAGAAAGACATTTTATAAAACACGGACTAGTTTGAATCTTCGCATGTCATAATGTTTATATATTCCTTTATATTTAATTGTCAAATTAAATAAATCTTAGTTATGTATTAAAGCCTTGATGGGTTTTTACATAATAAATCAACAAAAAGCAAGTGCACGTTTTCAGAAAATAATAACAACAAAGATAAACATGAAAGAAATTGTAAAAGTTTTGAAATATGGGTAAAAAATAAAATAAAAGCTCGTAATTAGTCTTCATAATATATAACATATTAATTAGTTTATATACCTACATCACGGTCACTGTTTTTAAACAACCTTTATTTTTTTAAACAATTTGTATCGATCAATTGTAAAACATGGGACAAACAATATGGCGTGTGATATTATGCTTTTTTAGTTTTATATATAAATTTCAAAACTCGTGATAATTGAAATGTCGCCGAAAACTGAAAAAATGTAAGTGTTGTCAAAGTGTTCATGTTAGGATAGGATTTGACAGTTTATGAGACATATTCGACTATCTGTTAGATAGTTGTTTATTTATTAAGAACACATTCAAAAAAGTTATTGAAACATGTTAAAGTATTTTATTCCTGACCCATCAGGACTAAAAAGTACACGCTTTTTGGCTTTCTAAGCCAATACAAGCAGTACAATATACGATTTATCAGTAAATTACTAAATCTACAGTAAATCGTCAAGTAGTTAGAAAAATTTCTAAGGTTTCTAGTGAATAAAATTATTTTACTGAAATCATTTAGATTCTATATGCAATACATACTGGAACTTAAGGTACACTGTTTGAAAATGCCTTCGCTGATTTTCGAACTGCATCTTTTACTGACATTTAAGAATGTTTTTCATAGAATTTAAAAAATATCAGCTTCATTTTTTTTTACTGGAAACCTTAGACATGTTCTCAATGCCCATTGTAGAGGTAACAGATAAATCATTTGCAATATTGCTCGAATCAGAATGATATTATGTGACGTTTAGCGCCAATTTTGGGTGCTGAGCTTTAATGTAAAACGATGCGTGTAAATATCTTATGTTAACGTTAATATTTAAATGATATTAATAATCTAAAGCACAAATACAAAACACAAAAAACAGAAACTAAAAAGAACAATGGTCATGACCGAGACTCGGACTTGGAACCTCTACTCTATCCGGGAATAACACTTTGCCAATTAAGCCATCTAGATTTTATTAGAAAGCGGCATTTTTAAACGATCTCATACTTCTATTGAAAATTATTAGTATTATTTTTTTTTCCGATTTTAGACTGCCTTCTTTTGATGGTATTCAAAGTTCTATCCGAACACGTATTGAATATCTAGATGGTGTCTTAGATATATGTATTTTATTTTTAAACATGGAAGATCTTTTGACTTCTTACAAAGTGGAGAATAAAATTTACAAATTGGAATTAACTTTAAATTAATGTCTTAACAACATACGTTATAGTATAGTTTGCAATTGATGAATGACTATTACATAGGGTGAAACTGAAAGTTGTCGATATCTGTTTCACCGTCGCAAGTATATCTAAAGCTCATAAAGCAACCGGGCGTCATAATTTGAGGTGGTCCAACAATAACACTTTAACAGCTGGCTTTATTCCTCGCGGTGTTGAGCGCGTCACGCTAATTTGAGAAAATCAAACATTTAAACATTCAAGCACGGTATTTATGATAGTACATACATATTTATAACATGACGGGGGAGTGACAAACGAAAATAGAACTTAATCACCTGACATTAAATATACTTCTTTTGCTATTGGGTAATTAGCAATTATTCATTATTTAAAAGTCCGATTTTTGATTTGACATTATTTACATATTGCATGAATTTGTTATCCATGAATAAATGATAAACAACAATTTAAATGTCTGCACGGGGTCATTTCAATAATTGTGCCCAGTACCCTTATATTTAATTTTCTTAACACCTTAAAGGCTTTTACATAAAATACATTTTAGTTAAATAAAGGAGTACAATAAATGGGTAGAATATAACATTAAAGCACGAGTTTAAAAAAAAGTTACTATGTAAAATGCAAGTAAATAAATATAGCTTAGGTTTAACAATAAGTTATATTATCATAGTGTTTTTCACAAAATAGTGTAATACGTAGATAATACATAGCATGATAAATTTCGAATAAGTAAGTAAGTAAAGTGTAAGTATGTTATTGCAGCGAAATGTTGTTACAATAATTTAAATTATATAGAATATTTATAGAAAGAATATAGTTCATGGCATAATAACAACAACAAAAATAAAAGATAATAACAACAGTGTAACCATAAAGTTAATAAGTAGGTACTGTGTAAATAGTAAATTACAACGAAATGCGAAGTATTTTTATTTTTACATAGCAACCATAACTATAAAAGGTGCAAATAAATAACTATAACTTTATAGTTCCATTGAAAACATTCAAATAAGCAAAATTTTAATTTGGAAACAGTGTTGTAACGGTAAAAATCTATTGAACCATATTAGTTTATGAAGCCTTTGATTGGGCGAACTATCAAAATAATTGTTTGTAGACATAGAAATATAATGCAGAGCCGCCTGTCGTGTATCACGGGAAGGTACTCGCAAGGTAATAAGGCTCATTATATCCGGGGCGTCCAATCTACTATTCGCTATTTTAAAGAGACATATTAAATCGCTCACTCTGCGTCTTGATGTTAAATCAGTTAGGTTAAGTAAGTTCATTTAAAAAAAAATAATTATGGTCAACGATTGAAATACATAACTTATAATTAGAAGCCGTAGACGCGGTAGCATGTTGAAGAATTCCAGAGCCGCTCATTATTAAAAGGAAATCAGTTAAATTGTCGTTATTTGATCCGGTAGTAGACGAAGATGTAATGTGTAAACCACCAATCTTGTATATTTTTTTAGTGAAATCAGTTTTCATTACAGAGAATACCTAAATAAACCTTTTTTGTGCATAAAAAATATAAATTGGCTTTTCCGTCTGGACGTTGTGTGATATCAATTGTAAGTTTTTATAAAATGGGGTTTGGAAATATACTTCGTTAAACTAATGCGAGCAGTACAGTTTTTACGCGGTAAGACTATGATTATGAGATGGTCGGCTACTGTAATGTTGTATCTGTAAACTAACTGTAAACGTTGAGTTTGAATGGAAAGGCTTAAATTAATCTTACTAAAACAACCGTTCCTCGCATAGTCTTATTTGCCCCTTTTCTGCTAAAATACTTGAATTGATTTGCCACCTGCGGACTTGTGACAAAAGCGGTGTGATTTGATATCTTTATTTATTTTATTTTTAGCGTATTTGATTATTTTATTTCTGTCCTATTCTATCAAATTGATAATATATGGACCAAAAAAGAGACAAATTATCCGGTTGTCTTCTTTGTAAACAATCTTGAAACAATTAATTTCACACTATAAGAATGTTTATAAATTAACGTCTATTAATTATATCCAATTATAAAAAGATATTAATTAAACACTATTTGAAAAATATACGAGTTAATTTATTAAGAACGTTTCTAGCATCAGTCATGTTTCATCAATCATTTAATAAATAAGTCTAAGGAAAAAGTGTTTTGACGGTCTCCGTGTTCGAGTGGTAAGACGCTCGACTATGAACCCAGAGATCGCGGGTTCAAACCCAGCGTAGGCAAATAATTTTTATTTAATTAATATATGTCATCACATATATTTGCGGCACGTTTCAGAGTTAAAGATACTCTAAGCATCGCCCTGGTGATAGACCACCATTCAGAATCGAAACGTTGCTTGAAATGGCCTTGGTCGTGTTTGGTGACCAGATCTGAATAGTCAGGTACTTTCCAACCTTCATCCGCTCTATTTCCTTCCCCTCTCCACTTCCTTTAAATGTTTTTCATTTGCTATAATAAGAGCAAAATTGAGAATCGAGACGTTGCTTGAAATGTTTTTAGCCGTGTTTGGTGACCAGATCTAAATAGCCATATACTTCCCAACTTTCATCTTCCTTATCTCCTTCCCCTCCCCAAAACCTTCAACATTTCAACATATCCTGATTGGTATATCATAGTCCTACTAGCTTTAGACGTTTGGGAGCATTTGGGACTCTTGTGCGGTATTCACAGTAATATATATATATATATATATATATGCAAAACTTTTTCTTCTAAATATTTGTGTTGTAATTGTTCTACAAGTGAATTTACTCTACCAAGAGTGTATTTAAATAAACAAATATGTTAGGGATATTAACGATGTTAGAAAAATCTAAAATTAAGTTTCTATCGTAAATGACAAAGACGCCTTGGTAAAAAGCGAAAGCGTAATTTTTAAACTAATTTTTATTATAGAATATTTCGGAACAATTCCAAATGTAATAAAATAATTAGAAGATCCTGACCTTTCTATCAATGAATCGTTCAATTTATAATGGAATACTGAAAAGTGGGCAGAAAAAAAGATTAGACCAAAATCCTGGCGATAGATTACGGTGTATTAGTGAAAATTTTAATATTTTCATCAATTTCACACACCTATATAAATTTGATCAGTTGAAATATGTCGATGTTGAACCATAATTTTCTTTAAAAAGGTGGATTTTTGAAAAGACGTTTGGTTTATTTTCGAAAAACATAGAACGTATTCTCATAGTGTATTATTAAAGTATTATTTTGATGTCAAAACAAATTAATACTGCCTCGTGTACATGTTCTTCAAATACCCAATAGGAAACCTTATTTATTACCTGATAAGAATAATTAATATATATATTAATAGTATTATTACGAGAAAATAGCTTGAATGTGATGGATTTACTTAATATAGACTGTTTTGAACATTAAAACTTTGCAGGAAAAGATAATTCACATTAAAGAAAAAAAAAATTGACAACATACTCGAATCCTTGCCTGTTAAACCGGGAAACGATCTAAAAATAAATGTTTCCTAGATTTGTGTTTGTTTTTTTTTTAACATATCTTTACCTAGTCTTGATTGCCACCCTGTTTTTGCCGTCGCGTCTGCGGCTCCTACTTATAATTAATAAATCTGAAAAAGTTATGCTGCATTCTTTCTCTTTTAAAGTTGGTGAATATTATAAAATATTATTAAAATATTGGGGTCTGTTTTGAGATGGATGTAATCGGGTGAAAAATTTTGACGACCTCCTTGGTCAAGCGATTAAGATCCTTGACTACGAATCCAGAGGTAGCGGGTTCAAATCCCAGCGTAAGCAAAGAAATCATATTTAATTAAAGAAATGGAAAAATAACTTTGCATAAGACAACCTATATTATTTTAATTTGTATGACCGACCGGTTAAAGATCAAATAATCAAAGAGCACTAGAAATAAAGAAAGCCATCAAAAGTGGATAGTCACATTCCTAATAATCAGGTAAATTAGAGGTGGAACAAAGGTGGTTTATGTTTATTATGTAGCTCTGTATCATAATAAACATTTTAAAAATCAGTTAAAGATTCGAGAATATACAAAAATTTATACATGGACATTATATTGAAAGCTGGTCAAAAAGAAATCTGTAAAATTCGATAAATCGTGCATAAATAATTAATAATTTGATCAGTGATAAAATATTTAAAGGCTTATCATCAAATATAAACAAATTGAATACTTCTCTTGCCATCAATAAATTATACTTAGAACAAACGAACATTATCTGCAAATAAATTGATTAAGGGTGTAATATCCATTATCTGCTGAGAATCAAAGTTATTTCCAATGTCATGGGTTACAACCTTTCTATCTCATCCCTTTTGGGTTTGACCCTACTCGTATCAAGCAATTTTTCGAAGTGCTAAGTTGATAAACTAGAGTGGAAAATACATTTGGCACCCTATTCCTAAATTTTATAGACACCGAAACTTCTTATTTTTTAGTCCCGGGGGTATAAATACGATAAGGTAAAAAGGATAGAAGCTGCTAGAAATAAAGGATACAAATTGTACAAAGACTTAGTTTTATACAACAGCCAGGCAAGCATCAACCTTTTGTAAAAAAATAAAAGTAGATCTAGGCAATAAGTAAAAGGCAGGTACTCTATTTCTCTTGAACCTCTTTAGACCGTTTGATTTGATTTCCACTACTCGGTGTTCTATTTGTCCAGATTTCGTGCCCAAAAAAAGGTAGCTGAAACTTAAAATAACTACCAAAATAAAAGTCTTGCTTGAATAATAAATTTTGAATTGAATAAAATATCACGTAAATAATATTATATAAGTAATAAACAAACAATATTTTCCCAAAATCTTAAAATAACACACTTCTTAGTAAATTTGACACATTAGGTTAGGTTATTTAATGTTATGCACTTGAGGTGACTATCATATAACTGTGCCATATAAATTTATCATTATTAATATAGTTTGAAAAAAAATTCAAAAACAAAAAGTACCTTATTGCTCTCTTGTTAGAAGGAGGATAGTAGAAATATTTATAACTACATCTCGTTACTTGGATTCTCGGTGGAAAATGTTTTGTCAGCTTTAAATAAAAGAGAAGAAAATTTTTTGATAAAACAATAACACACTTTTATGATACCATAGTATATTTATCATCATGAATCTTACACTTCCAAGCCCCATTGCGTTTTATTCATGTTATTTTTTACATCCTTTATTTTCTTTTTTAACGGCTAGAGGCAACAAATTTGTTTACACATACTACAACAAATAACGAAAATATCATTTGCTCGAACATTCAGATGTAAGCGTTTCGAACGAATAAAGCAAGTAGGATTAGGCGAAATGTGTCAGGGAAGGCCTACTTTGGCATCTGTTTAAGTCCCAGGAGCATAAAGACAGACGATCATTCTTATAGGAAAAAACAATACGTTTATTCACTGTATTTCTAAACTCAACCGAAAATGTATTGAAATAGATTTGGCGCATACATAAAAAAAAATAGTTAAGAGAAAGATCCATAAATGTACCATTTAAAGAGAAATATGTGGCATGATCAATGCGCGTACATGGAAGAATATAAACCCAATAATATTTCCACACCTTGGACACTTCATGCTTGTTTTAAACATAAAAAATATGATTGTTCAAAACAACTCGCTAACTTCGACATAGATCGAATATAACCAAACTAATATATTATCTCTGAGAAGTATTTTTTTTGTTTTTACATATATATATATTTCGTATTATCAGAATATTTTTTTGAAACATCCTTCAATCCTATCATTCTTTTGGTCCAAAGTTACAGATAATGTAGAATTTATATTCAATATGTCACAATCAAAATACTTAACCAAACACTGAAATCAGATGCCGAACAACTGAAGAAAAAACCGCAGCACAACAAAGATTCTACAATTCTCAGCAAAAGACTTTGTGGTTAATGGGATATTTAATGAAATAGTGCTGAGTTGTTTTATGGTTAGTATTGCTTTGCTTACGAGAATTATGATATATTTCTTAGTAAAATAAAATATAAGCGAAATGTAAGGAACTTATTAGATTCTTCTATCTACGCAATCTTTGTTTTTATGGTGCGTTCATGGAGAGTTTATTGTGTCACCAAGGATTAATTAAATAAATTGGCTTCGTCATTTGATGATATAATCGCGCCCAAAGGATACGCTAAGGGCAAACCTTCACCCACTCAGATGAAATGCCTACCGGAGTAACATAATAATGTGAAGCTTTCGCACACAAGTTTTCACGAACATTTTGTTCCAAAACTAGGTACCACTCGCTTCAAAATTATTAATAATTGTAAAAAAAAAAGTTTTGAACTATTTACACTATGAAATGTAGTCACCTCATATATCTAACACATTTTTCATAAAAAATAAGTTTTGCTTTGCCAAATTTTAGCATTGGGTAAGTTTTATGAAAGCGTTTGAATTTATAAGTATAAAAAACTTATATTTCATAACAATAAAGCTTTATGATAATACTTAAACGTTAACCATACATAAAGCCTTACAGAAAATAAACGTAAATGCAATATTCTCGAGAAAAAATTCGAATGTCAATCACAAATTAAAAAAAAACATTCCATAAATATATGCCCTCACACGTATCACAGACAATATTTTGCACTGCAAAAATGTTTTTTTTTAAATCGAGAGAAAATCGTTTTTATTTTTCTTAATTCATTGAATAGGGAGAATTTGAATTATTACTGAAATATGTTTTTCATCTTCAAATGGATTACTCTCGCCGTTAACGAGTCAACTTTTTTAATAGTGATGCCGGTTAATAGGGTGTTTTTTTTCTATTTAGCTTGAAATACAGTAGAGGATAAGAGGGATTCATATTTGTTTCTACGGAGAACCCAACACTCCACTTGACCTATAAAACTTTGAAAGCACAGCAGAAGTTGAACTGGTATTACTTACTCAAGGTGACTCACTAAGTAAATTTAACTCAAAATAAAATATTTGTATTTCTTCAACCATTATTTTGATATTCAAACGTAAACCCGGGTGGTTATAACTCAATTACAACCACATACCAATAATAAACTTTTGTTTTTAATAAACGTTGTGTTAATGTTCACATTGAAACATAAATAATTAATTAATGTAAGATTATAAGTACCTCTTATTAATATTAAATTTTCAAAGCTCTTAATAAGTTTTATTGCAAAACATTTCTCTGTACATACGATAATAAAAAGTTGATATTTTTATCTTTCAATATAGTATTGTTAACATTACAGCAGTTTTTATTTGATGTATTAAGCAACTCTCCTGCATTTGAACTCTGGCGCCTGAAGACATGTTAAATAATTTTGTATTTATATTTTTTTTTCTTTAGAAATGTTTTCTTCAAGTGGAACCAAAGGAAAATGTACTACGAAAAAAGTTTTACTTTCCCCATTCCCGTGCCAGTAGAAAATTATTATTTTGCTTGGTGTAAGAGTTATTTTCACATAGTTGTTTGTGTTTTTTTGTACTATTTACGTACTGAAACCTAATAGACATTACTTTATATCGCACCCACAATATCCCCTGTGAAGAGGATATATCACTTTGCTTAAATAAGAATTTTTATGTTTCATTTTTCTTGTTCAATGTATGATAAATTTAAACATATTTGAAAAAATATTTACTGGTACATCGTAAATTTTGCTAAAAAAAATGCCGCAGTTAAAAGAAAACTTGCGAAATTATATATGTTTTAATCACGTCGTTCAGTTTTTTTTTTTTTGATTTTATGGATTCTTTCGTAATCCTCTACTAACTAGCTGGGGCTTATACAAATACCCCTCATAATGTCTATCTAACTAGTACTGCGGCTCATTAGGCCTTATTACTATCACCATCTGATGGTTTTATTTACTTGACTGAGTTTATTTTTACATTAGTGTTTTCTTAGGGAAAAGATCTTTACTGGATTAAAAACCCTAAGACACGCCGTTCAGTTACATCGTAAATCCATATAACATAGTACCAGCTTTTTGTAAAAAAAAAAAATATTTCCGACTTTAAAATAAACATTATTTTATGTACCTAGCTGTAATAAAATAAAAACATTGGTGGTTTTAGGACAGTGGTATTGTAGTTCGGATTTAAAATGAACAAAAATACATTTTCGATGTTTTTTTATGTGCCCGGCGTAGTTAACGATAAGCTTTGTTTATGTTAGTAAAATAACATCACCAACGTAAAAAAGAATAACGGGTGTTGTTAGGAAACATTTAAAAAGTGTATTGCGTAGATCTGTAATTTTAGAACTGGTAATAGAAACTATATGAAATTTAACAATAAACAAACTATTGCAACTAGATGTGTATATTTACTTATTGCCAAAACAAGAGTTAACATAAATAAAGGAATCTAGACTTCAGTTTCAGTGAGCAAATTAATCTTATTATTGCACACCACATAAAAAAGTACTATTTAATCATAGATACGTTACATGGGTTCGTTGTTTTATAATACCGGTCATATATTATAACATTAAAAAAATAAGACAAAACAAACTCTCAAATTTGCTCTTATTGAGAAATTAATTTATTTGCAGATACAGTACTATGTACTTACGTATAGAACTACAATACAAACACCGTGTAATTAAAGTTTATACGCAATTCTCCAAAGAATAACTTCCAACACGGCGAATATCGATCATGGCACCATATTAAAAAAAATGCAAATATCTCTTTTTACTCTTTCATATTTTCTGTTTTTTTTTTTATGTTTCAGATTTTATAAAAATATCTTCTATTCACACAATATCCTTACGTAAAATATTAATCGAATTGAATTTAATATGAATTTTCAAAGGATATGAATAATTTTCTTTAACTAGGTTTTTACTGACGTCGCCACAATTTTTCAGTCCATTTTTGACTAAACGGGGGGTTGGCCGAGATTCGCATTTAAATTTTTTCTGATGCTTGAAGATGTAGTATTTTTTTAATATTGAAAAAAAACTGACTTTAGAGTTTTGTGTACTCTTAGATATACCTGGAAGTTTGAAATATTCGTACAAACACACTTGCCAGTAACAAAGCTTGAACTAATATTTAATAGCAATTATTTTTTCGTGGTATATAAAGTCTGGGAAACAACGTAAGCGAATTGCGTGTAAGGTAGAGTAAAAAATTACCTAAATCTAAAAGATAATTGATTTTTTTAAAGAACGCTTAACCTTATTCTCGGAGAATCTATTGCCTTAACGTGTTTAAATATAATTTTAAAGTTAAGAAAAATACAACTCCAGCGAGAACAAGCCCGCTTTTCCCGAAGATAATAATTCTTTTGAAGTATGTAACTTCCTGTGATCGAAGAACAGTATTCGTTAAATTTACAGCTGAAACGCGACTGGCGTATTTATCTCGACATAAACGAAAAGCTGTTGCCCAACTAAACTCGAAAATCCAATTCGGTTCGTTGTGGCCCCGATAGTACACCGTGATGCAAAATTTAATGAGATTCCAGTGAGTGCTTTTCAATTATTATTCAGCGTAAAATATACCTCGGCATACTGTGTTTATAAAGCGAATAAGTTTAAACTAATTTGTCATTATTACCTTTTAGCTAATAACATTGATTACCGTAATCTGTCTTAAATTTTGACAGTTTAAAGTGGGGATATAATTGTTTTTATCAAATCAGTATTTTTCACTATAATTTTTACCTTAGGTTTTAACGAAATATTACTTTAATAAGATTATTTATGATAAGTAACCACTGAGAAGGTCTTAAAGTAAGGCTTTGCTGTCTTCCTTTCTAAGATTTAATAATTAACGATTAAGAACATTATTTGGGTTGCCCGAATATGTGGAGAGAGTTTATTTTAAAACTCCTAAAACCGAAAAATTAAGGAATATTAGAAACCAACGTGATTATAATTCTATTTGGAGAGACTGTAGTTTTAAGGTAAAAGCTAATTGCACTTAAGAGAATTCAGAAAACAGAATGCTCTTGTTGGAGTGTTTCAGGCAATCGATACAATTCAACGATTAGCGCAATTTTATTTTATTTACAATTTAATGGTTACCGTTAAACGTCGATTCTAGGCCATTTCAGCTTTTTAACAATTTGTGATCATCTGACAAGCATAAAAACATGACATTTGTGCTGAACAGCCAATCAATTTTTGTTTAAAACCTTTCAAAGACCGACAAATGTTCAAATACAAAAAAAAAACAAAAGAAACATCTCAACCTAAAGTATGGGTGTTTAGGTTTTAAAAAATTCCATACCTAATGATTTCTTTCTCTAATAATCAAAGTTTTGTAACATTTTTTTCTTAAATTTACTTTTATTACAGGTATATATGTACCACAACATTGATAAAAGCGACAGGTATTCGTTACTTGATTGGCCTACATGAAATTGAAAATATTTGTGTCATTTCTGCAGCTCACGTAGGTACCAGACTATCAATTTTAAATATGCTCTCAAACAAGCACGACAAAGCATTTACCAACTCGTTTGGACATTACTTTTGAAAGTTCATTATTGAGTTGTAAATTGTAAGCTATACATTCCAAGATCTGTCTACAAAATAATTATATTTTGTATGGTCCTCACAGAATTGAAGCATACGAAGAAGATATTGGTGCATACCATTTTGCTTTTATCATTTTTATATTTGAAACAAATTAACTTTAAAATATATGATTGGGAGTTTGGTCAAAACAGGACAAAACCAAATTAAGGTACTTTATCAACTTTGACTTTTCTTTTTTTTTAAGAATCTTTGCTAAGTTTAGATACCAGTACGCTTTTTACTGCCCGAAAATCAAGAAAACGTTCTTATTCCAATTAATTTTAGACACTATGAATGATGGATAATGTATAAACCAAGGAAAAAATACTTTTGGAACGACAGGCTTTCGAATGAAGTTCTCAAAAATAATTATAAACTGCAACTCTCGACTATTTCTGGATAAAAAATTGAGAATTTTCTCTTTATTAATGAAGGCATAAATAACAAAAGGAATATGTTTTAAAAAGGTTCCGCTGCTGAAAACTTTAGAAGGTTCACGCTGAAAATGTTAATTAAGCTTTGAAATACCTGCGTCAGCATTGTCCCGTCATGAAATAATTCACTTATAGCGGCTTATATTACGTCCCGTAAACGTTGATATTTTTTATACCCACTTGTTCATTTTTAGGTTTGCGTTACACTTTCGTTGGAGTATTTTTAGTAGAAACTTTATTGCAAATAGACCATTGAGCTCCATTCGAAAAGTAACCGCATGGGTAAAAATGCCTATTTTAAAATATTAATTAGCCCTCTAGATGTATTTTTAGTGACGTTTTTGAAAAAAAAAGGACAAATTAAAACAAAACCATGAATATTTAATCCAACATTTTTATCTCTTGCAAATGATAAACTTTAAAATGTTCATGCCTACAATCTCCCCTACCTTAAAGGCTCTTAAAATAACGAAATCATTCAGTTCATCGGGGAAATAACGGTTTGATACATTTTGATTGTGATTAAATCACGGAAGCAGAAGTAATGTAGTGCAGTGGTGATCTCGTTAGGATGCTGAGTGATGCAAAGCAATCCGAGCAGTTGCTCAGATATGTTTCTGGATTTGGTAAAGTATACGGATCTACAATAATTAATTAATTTACTTGCTAAGCAAATATATTTATACGATTTATGTTATGAAATTTGAATGGTTAAACTGAAATCGTCATGAATTTTGGCAAATGTAATAACATACTCGTACTTGTACTTACTCAAATAATTATCAACAAACTTGTTTAGAGTTGCTAGATGTAGTTTCGATTTGTTTTATGGTAATTAAAAATAAATAAATATATACATAGGCTGTGTTTAGGTCAAAGACGTTATTAGACACTTTTGTCTAGGAAATGTAGGCCTTACGTGATAAAATAACGGTCATGTTGTTATGCTTGATATCCGATTAATGCTGAAACGAGGAGAAAATCGGCAGTTAACGGGGGCGATTATATTCAGTGGTAATGGAAAAAAACCATAGTGGCGTTAATCATCGGCTTACGATAAAGTAAAATGTGACAGTGGTTCCAACTTCCAACCACCCATCAAGACTAAGTTTGCTTGCAAAAAAAAATGAAATAACGTCTTTAATCTAAACACAGTCGATTTAATATGTATATTTTTTTATTTTCCATTTTATTTATTTCATTTGGGAAGCATTCTTTTTTTTTGAAATTTTTTTGGTTATTGTCAATATGTGCGGGTTATATAAAAAAGAAAATATTGTATCCACTAGCTTATATTAAGGGATTCTGTAGAAATAATTTGACCCAGATAATAAAGTCAATCGCGACAACACATATTGACGGACAATAATAATATTAGTTGGAAATATTTTGTAGGTACCAAATGAAATAATTCACTGGATCGATAACACAGGAAATGAAAGGATTTAATATTCACTCGCATATGTGGGTCATCCACTCAACAATCAACAGTCATGACATATATGTTTCTTGTCGAGCAGTTTTATTTAAATAGTTTGTTTCCAAACGTGTTTACTCAATTAGCGACAAACTGCGCAAATACACAAAGCACTCCGCTTTATATCTTCACTTCTGAAAAATGTACACCGAACTGAACAATGTGCAAGAGGTTAAGAGCCCGCGAGGGGCTGCGCTAAATATTCACAGGTAGTCGCGGTAGGCAGGGCAGACGAAGACGAACAAAGCCTCACCAGTTAAATTATTCAAAACTATATACCAGATAAAGGATTCTTGGTTTCTGCGAGAAGACTAGCGAGCCATTTTTCAAGAAAATAGGGTAAAAAATACCTTTTTTCGTATGTTTCTCTCAAATCTCCAGATGATCTGGGCTTTATTCACTTTCTTTGCGACTAGGAAAAACTCTGTGAAACTGCACTTGTACCAAAATTCTTTTGATTCGTTTGCCAACAACTTTTCATTAGATAATCTAGTAAATAACTGTCGAATTGTAAAGATGTAAGAGTTTCCGTTATGATATGACAAATAATTAAATTCCCTTGTAAGCCCATAAATTTCGATGTTATTCAAAAAATAAAAAGAGCTAAAATTAAAAGTTTTTTGAATTTATCAAGTGGCTGCATTTTCTGTTTTTCTTCTAAGAAACATGTCGTCGCTGGAAAGGCAAAAGGGCTGAAACGCCATTTTGGGAAGTTTACACCAAAACACTTTAAAATGTTTTTGTTCTACAATAAAATTCAAAAATTAACCTGGTTGGATTTTAAAAAGTAAAGTAAAGCAAACTCAAGTAACTTATTGTTCTCATCGAGCTTACAAAAAACCTAAAAACAAAAAAACTTGACAATAAGCTGAAAAAGTCCAGTACTTGTGTCACTTCAGTCAAATTTTCCCTTAATGGTAAATGTTTTTTAGGTGACTGAAGGGCCACAAAAGTCTTCAGACTCAAACGAGATTCAGAGCATTCGACGCAGAAAAAAAACTGATATTGCATATTTAACACATTTTTGATCAAAGTTTCGCTTAAGCCCTTTTACCTTTCCAGCGACGATAATAAATCAAAAACCATTCCATATGCCTCTCCCCAAAACCAACAAAAATGGTTACATTATATTTGTTCCGTTATGTGGAAAAGAATAAGTAAATAAGATAGGTCAATTATTTGCAATTTTTTTTTCATAAATTGTATAAAACAATATTACCTAACGAAAAATGTGTTTCGGTAGTACACGTGAATAACTTTTGAAGATGTGAAAATGTCCCTAACAGCATTAATTTTCAACATATGTGTGAAAATGAAAATGTTTTTCTTAAAAAACTGGCTGCCAGTTTGCAATTGAATCCACTCATATCTCAGTCGAGTATCCAAAGTATCTCTGCCCGCGGTAGCCTCGCATCGGGGATGAATCTGAATTTTGTATGAGGCAATTACTTTTAACCCGTGCTCCTCATAATCATTCTGCTTTACAAAGTCGGAGAGGTTTATCATGCTTCGATGGCAAAATATTAAATAGTATCACCCTTCAAATCACCTTTTCAAACTAACACATTTGAGGGAATATCTTACTTATTACGTGTACTGCCTAGTTCAACAGTGCGCCCCACTGTTGAATTTGGCAGCCACCTCTGGTCTGGAGCCCCAAGTACATGAAAAAAACCTTTGATTTAGTGCAGAAACGGGTGGTTCAGGTGGGACTGCTGACTTTGTTTTACCGGTATTTCAACGGAAGATGCTCTGAGGAACTTCGGCACCGGTCCATAGTTGAAAAACTCGCCAAACGGACGTCCAACATTTGTACACGGTTGACATTCAAAACATGAGAACGGGTCGCTTTTACGACTCGTTCTTATATTTAACAGCTCGGCTTTGGAACGATTTTCCGGCCTCTGTGTTTCCTCTCTCCTTCAACGGGGGCCTCTTCAAGACCCAAGTTCACTCCTTTCTTTCCTCAAAAAGACCCTCCACACAGGATACCCAAAGATGACATAGGCCCAGAAGGAAATTATTTCCCTCAAGGCCCCGTGAGTGGAGTTAACGTAAAATAAATGGCGAAAAAAAACACTATTCTTGTAGCTACCGTTATTCCGTAAGCTGTTTGTTTCAATAACTCATTAATGTCGACCGTTATTTCAAGTATGACAAACGGTTTCACAACCAGTGTGTGATTATACATTTATTTGAATAAAATTCAAACACGGTAATGTTAATTCAAAATAATTAATAAATTAGCTCAACACTACTTTATTTGACGTATACTAACAACAGTAAGCTTTAAATAATTAATCAGTTTTTGAGCTCTGTACATTATTGTAGGTATACATACAACGACAATTCGTTAAAAAAAAACTCTTCGAAGAATATTTGAACCTTCATGAATATTTGCTGTTGAAAATCTCCGGCTCACTGTATGATTATTTTACACTTCATAAAACCCTCGAGGTTTGCGCAGTCGTTAAAAACAAACAGAACCTCCATGAAATTTTAAGTCTTCAGCTAACTAACTAAGCATCATGCCATTTCTTCACAGGAGTAGCCAGAAAAGATGGGGCCACCACACAACTGTCTTTAATAATAATATTTGGATACTTTTTATATCGCCGTTTATGTGAAAAATCACCTCAAGGGCGCAAAAAAGGTGTTGTAATTTATTCATTTGTCGTCTCAAACATACTTTTCTATAATTCTGACTCTTGACAATACCTGACTCAAATATTTGATTCCCTCGATCGTGTCATCTTCCTCGGGCATCCTCAATTTCCTCTACCATTCTCTTTCACTCAATATGTTCTCCTTATACTGCTTTCGTAGTTCACCAGCTCTACATGTACAAACCATCTAAAAATTTCTTTCTATCTCTTATTCGCTACGCATACATAACATTTGCATTTTTTCCACGATGCAAAGCGTGGATGAAGTCTTTATGCATTTTAATTTCTCTAGAATGTGTCAATAAATCAAATTTCAACGGTCGATGGCATGACGTCTTTACGATTACTACAGCGAATACCTTCTTGAGTAAAGGCTCCGAACTTACGCCAAAAGTTTCTCCACATCACCAATAGAGGGAACAACTATGGGTACTCCACTAAAATAAAAATCGGTATTTCATTATTTCAGTAAAAAAAACTTATTTTCAGAAAAAACAAAATTAAACAATTTCGCGAATCATGTTACGCATATTTTTTCTAAAATATGTATTTTTGTGATAGTATTTAACTTTCCCACGAATGAGGTTTAGTTTTATTTAAAAATATTTTTGAAATATCCTACAGTTAAAATAAACAATCAGAATTAAACTTGAATTGTTATTCAGTGAACGTTTCCGTAACCGCTCCTGCCGTCATTGCGCGGAAAGGTAACCGGAAGCACCCGAAATGAAAACTAACAAAAAACCTTTCCAATAAATGAAGGCGATGTAGTTAACACTTTGGTTTAAGATTGAGATTTCACGATCGGATTTTACGTCGTACCTACTACCAATCTACTATACTCGACGGGGATACTTGCATAAGTAGTCAATAACTTGTTTGCAATGTTTCGACCCTTTATAAAAATATCAAGTTGGATTCCATTTGGTAAATACCAAAGCATTTTATTTTTGTCAAAAAATTGTGCATCTTTACATATTTTTTTTTTATATTTACTGTGTAACTTAAACATAATAAGTTTTCGAGAGCAAGTTTTCGGAGTAGTTTTATTTTGTACTGTATATAATATTACAATGAAACTTTGTTCTTTTCATAAGTTAAATAAGATATAAAGTGAACAAAACAAACTTAATTCGTCATTATTAAAGTATTAATGCCCATATATAAAATAATCTTAACAATAATATTTATCAATGTTTTTTTGTGTCGGAAACGTGTATTATTTTAAATGTCAAGAACTCTACACGATTTTAAACCAATGTTCTATAATGGCGCTGCTATTTGGGATCAAATGACATCAGGGAGGTTTAATTTTTAATTTTTTTAATTAATTTCAAAATCGTTTTTTTTTACAAATATCCACGTATTATTTAAAATCAGAATTTATTTACCTTTTTGATTATATTTTTAACTAATGTTTCTTGTTGAAGTGATCGATCACACTTTCAAAAAAATTAAAACAAATGTCATCGCAATATTAAAAATAATAAACGAACGCGAATGGATGCGAGTATTTCAATAATGAGCGTGCGCTACATAAGCATATTATTCGAAAGATATATTTCAGATTAAACGACCTCTTAACACTGTATCATTATTTGGTTCAGAGGATGCATAATTATTTTTAACGAGTAAAGGCTCTATAAAGGTTAACATTTTAAAGGTACGCAGAAAATTTGAATAGGATAATGTTTCGTTTTCCACCTTTTTTAACGATCGTAATCTCCAAAGTCTTCAAGTAATTAAGTCAGGCATTTATTTTCATTTTGCTTACGAGTATATATTTAATTCATTAAAATACCTTTTATGTGCTATTTTCTGTCGTGTTAGCATTTGTTATTTCCCGTGGAGCTTGATTTGCCCTACCAAGGCATCATTAGATGTATGGGGTCTCCTCTCGTGCGAAATTAATGTAAATAAAATTTAAAATAATACATTAGCAGAGACATTTTTCACTTTGACAGATAGCGACAAATCGTTCCGTTGAAATGACACATTAGTCAAGCATACAAAGCAGGATCTGTCGGAAGTTTAGCGTATACTACCGCAACCTCATATAAAAAAATGCTTGTAATGGATGATATTTTATGAATAAAAATACAAATAGCATTTTCACGTCACTTAGTAGGAACGCATTATTTGGAGCTTATTTCATACCAAATTTAGTTTTGGATTTACGGCTAAAATACGGCCTAAGTAAACTGAATGATCTATTTCATATTAACAAAGCACGATAAATATTTCGATCGCTCTAAGTAGGCAAATTTATTAATTAAGGTTATTAGGTGATTTTTCTCAACATTGATAAAAGAGATTTTTATGGACAGCAACATAATTACACGTAAAAACAAGTAGTAGAAGTTTTTTCACTCCCTCTTTTTATGCTACCTATATTGTATACGCTACACGTGTTTTCGTTGAGCTTGCTTATCATTCCGTGTATTTTATCTTGAAATAAAATAGTAATAACTGTATTAATTTGTAAATATTTCATTTACCATTTCCAAGAATTATTGACAACATCATACATCATTTCAACTGCTTCTGGTGCCCTTCCCCATCGGCGGTTAAACATCATCAGAGGAATAAGCTCCATATAGACTGCAGCCTGAAAAAAACACAGCGAAACTGTACTCGTACCACGAGTTCAAATCCGTGGAGTACGTTGTCTTCCTCTGGCAAGTCTTCCATCGACCTCACCTTAGATAATCAAAACTCTAGTATGGTAAAACCAAAATATAGAAATTTTAATATTTATATGTCTAGTATAATTTTATGTTTTTTGACATTCGATGGAGAACCTCTTAATTGGTAACAATCTGTTTTGGGTAAAATACACTTATAAACATCCAAATTTCAAAGACTTTCTATCTTAAGTGTTAATGTTTAGTTAAGTTTTCAAGTTTTCAAGCCGGACGGAAAAAATTAACTTACTTCATAAACTTGATGTTACAGTTTCAAAATTCAAGATGCCTCTGACTGTTTACAAAAGTTATTTTTTTTATGTCTCCAAAATTTTATTTTATACCGACGATATCTTTGTTTGTATAATTACGTTGTCACATAAACTTCCTAGCTTTTCTACCTTGTTTATTTCAGAGATTTATAAAGCCCTCGTAATGTATGCAGTTTCAAGAACCCCTCGTAAATTTTTCCTTCGTGAGTGGCATAAATTTGTGTCTGATCTTATTCGAGGACACGGACTAATTCGCCGACGTCTAATTTTTTGATTTAAGAACCCAACCTTGACGCAACGTCATTATTTTTCAGGAGACCTACCCTTAAAAGCGATAATACGTTTTATTTTCAGGTAGCGAATGTGATATTGATTAAAGTTAAGCATTTTCTTAGGAATTCGCAATTGAAATGTAATTCTTACTGGTCAAATGAGTTAGATTATCGAATGAGTATATAATTTAGAAATGACCATGATATCCAAATAAACAATGTTAATTGATTTAACAACTAGGTGTTTTACTTGAAAAATCACGCGATTTTACTAGATTTGTCGAGAAAAAAATATTAATTCCATTTCCAATATAAAATAAATCATACTTAAAACATCATAGGGAGGCACTTTATTATGTGGGTAGGGATTTGAAACATTCTAAATCGAAATTAGTTGCAAATTTAAAAAGTTCACACTTGTACGGACGTAAGTACTCAAATAAAAATTATAAATGTTTTTTTTGACACACAAAATCGGTAACCTGAGAAAGTATTATAAAAATTCAACCAATTAAAAGTTAAAATATGTTTATCAGTGAAAAAAATATCACCTTTCTTTCATTTCCTGGCCACATATACCAAATTTAAATCGATAGTAGTCTTATACCTTCTAACAGAGCCTTATCTAGAAGGAAAATACAAAATTATGGTTTGCTATAAAAAATGCTTGCAGCGTAGAATTGTTTTTTTTTCCATAAAATAAATTTTATTTAGTATCAGTAGATTCCCAACTATATCGCAACAATGCTGAAAGCAACTTGTTATAAATTTATATTAATAGTTTCAAAGTCAGATTGTCCCCATATTGTAAATATTACATAAAGCAGCCCCCTTATATAAAATATTTTATTTAAGGTGGCACATTGGGAAATGGATTTTATTTATAAATAGAACACATTCACTTTGTTGATTCTATTTAATTTATTTCAAATAATTGATTCTCGGTAGGTGCAATTGAAATAACTTTAATTATTTAGTTACTATAAGATTTTTTTTTATGGTCATAAAATATCAAAATCATATTTTTTCACTCGTTTCTTTCCTGAAAGATTATGCTTTCACATTTATTTATTGAATAAAAAGCATTAAATAATGAACACGATTTGCATTAATGTAAGTTTTTACGGATCTACCAGTTAGTGAAAAATGTATTCGTAATATTACATTCTGGGTTCATGATAACAAAAGGAAAACAAGAGAAAATGTCGGGGAAAGGTTTAAGTGACCGGTTGGAGAGAACCTTTGAAAAAAATTAAAACCTGTGAATTTTCATCAGGTCTTGAACAATCTAGGTAACCATGTCAAGTGACCATAAAATCATTGCTTGGGATTGTCATGAAGTCGCATGAAGTTTGGGTGAAGTTATAGATATTAAAAACGCTTATAGCCAAAGTTACAAAGATCGCGAAAATAAAAACGAAATATACCTCTCTTGTTATATTTTTTGTGTATTCTGTTTGTAAAAAATATGTATCTACCATTTTTCATAAACATCATAAGGTAGCCTTCGAAAATCATTTTCAAAAATATTTAGCTCAAAATTGTCAAATTTTCTGAATAAAAAACGATCTCAAAACTTCGTTGAGTGACTAGGTCTTATTTGCGAGGTACTTTTTAACCTTAACTAACCCGGTAGTTTTCTTTTTACCTCTTTTTTAGCCTCATGTATTCCCATAATAAGGATGACGTAGTTCCGAAGGCTTCGGGTAGATATTAAATAAAAATACAATACTAACATGTTATTTTGTAATGTTGCTAAAATAAGATAAATTATGTGTTGTCATCAAATGTAATCCTTTAACTAAGTACGATAAACGACTTCTGCTTTATCAAAATGACACAATGTTCCCATTTATTCAAACCCAAATGAAAGTATACATAATGCATATTCATTACACAGCAGCGTTTCATTTTCACCATTTGTGGAATAAAGAAATAAAAAATGCTTTTGTTGGCCGTGTTTTATCTAAAACAAAGGATTTTGTGGTTTTCTAGTAAAAACTTGGAGCTAAACGCGGAGATTTTTTTTTTTCGCAATTTGTATTAATTTCAATTATTTGCGTTTTAATAATAAAAAAATATCCAACCTTCGTTGCTTAAATTTTCTAAAATATTTAACAGAGAGTTCTTAAAAAAAGATCGATAGTAATAATAATAATATTTGGACGATTTGTATAGCGCCGTTTTTGTGAAAAATCACCTCAAGGGCGCTGTACAGATCTTACTTTCTATCGTTACATATTAATTCCTAGTTTAAATAAGAAAATATACAGGTACATACTTACCTGGCAGGTCCCATCAGATAGACACAATTATTAACTTTAAATTATGATTATTATTTTAATATTTTTAATTTAATTTTTTTTTTTCTTTTTCCGATTTAGGGCATGGGAGCGAAATTAAAAGAATGGACTTTCTGAATTTGTCATACAGTACAGGATTTGGTTAAAATTTGCATTTCTAAAGGTGATTCGTCGAGAGACAAATTATGTTGAGATTCTTTTAATGAATTTAAGGATATGAGAGTCTGAAAAGGTAAGTTTTCAGTTTGGACCGAAATTCTGTTGGGCTTGTAATGCATCTTAGTTCCGGAGGAAGTTTATTCCAAGCCTTCGGCCCCGAAACTCCAAAAGCGCGATCTCCAAACTTAGTATTTGGATTGCGTTTAGGTTCTATAAGCCTTCCGATAGCCGATGACGTTTCTGATCTAAGAGTCGACTGCTTTAGAAGAATGTTTTTTGGAACGCATATTTTTGTGATGTACAGTGGAGCCATTTTGTTAAGGGATTTAAACACCATCCAGCACAACTTGTAGTAGATTCTTTCAGTGCAATTGAACCAGTGAAGGTTCTGAAGGTGCTCTGAAATATGCGAATATTTAGATACCCCGGTGACAAGCCTTGCTGCAGCATTAAAAACTGATTGGAGTTTATTAGTTTGGTATTTAGGAAGGCTGGCGTAAATACCGTTACAGTAGTCGAGCCGTAAGACTACATACGAATTGATTAGTAGTTTAGTTGCTTCTATCGGGAAATTTCTTTTGACAGACTTGAGTTGTCTCAGATAAAAAAAAAACCGGTACTTACAGTTAGATTTATTTGAATTTTTAGCGAAAGGTCCGAATCCAGATTAACACCAAGAAGTTTTACGGCTGTTTTCGGAACTATGTCGCTACCGGAAATAGATATTGGCGAATTATCTATGAAATGTTGACGTCTGTTCGTGGCCACCCAAAGAAGTTCAGTTTTAGAAGGATTACGCTTCAGTTTATTTGAAGACATCCAAAGAGTTATTGCCTCTAGACATTCGGCGATACGGATTTTTAGACTGTCCGATTCGTTTGGAGTGCAGAAAAAAATAAACTTGTTGGTCGTCAGCATAGCAATGTGTTAAGAGACCAAATGATTCGATAATTTTTGCGACATCATTTGTGAAGAGAATGAAAAGAAGTGGACCCAGAACGGATCCTTGAGGTACTCCTGAAGAAAGTGTTGCGAAATCAGACTGCTTATTTCAAACCTTCACGGCTTGTAAGCGATCATTTAGGTAGGATACCAGCCAATTTTTGATTTCGGAAGTCAAACCAAATGTTGTTTCTAATCTTTCGATGAGAAAGTCGTGATCAATCGTGTCAAAAGCAGCGCTCATGTCTAAGAGGGAAATAAGTGCTAGCTTACCCGACTCTATGGCAAGAGTTATGTCTGACAGCATACGAAGTAGGCCGGTTTCCGTTGAATGAAACCTTCTGTATGCGGATTGGCGATTCGTGAACAATTTGTTTGAATTCAAGTGGCTGGTTATTTGGGCAGCTACATTTTTTTCCCGAATTTTTGATGTAAAAGGCAGATTTGAGACGGGTCGATAATTACCTAAATTATCGACATCAAGTTGTGGTTTTTTTAATATTGGAGTAAATACGGCTAACTTAAGTGATTCTGGGAAGTCACCTGTGCTGAGAGACTTATTAAAAACGTGAACCAGGAACGGAGCTAAAACAACGGAGCATTTTTTGAATTACCATGTCGGTATAGGATCAAGACTACACTGTTTATTTGGCGAATGTGAAATAAATTTTCCTACTTCTTCCAGCGTTGTGAGTTTAAAAGAAGATAAATTTTCTTTGGAATTAAGAGTGAATATTGGCGGAGGGGCGTTAGAAGTAGAGGCACGAATGGATTCGATTTTTTCTTGAAAAAACTTTGGGAAGGCATCCGGGGTAATATCTGTCTTGGTTGGCATAGTGACTTCAGCAATTACAGTCTTTACTGAGTTCCAGAGACGTCGTGGATTAGTTCGCTCGGAGTCAATCTTTTCGTTCCAAAATTCAGATCTTTTAGCGTTTATTTTTCTCATATATTCTTTTGGAGAATGGATCCACTCGTCCCTTGAGGTCACCGCAGAGTTTTTCTTACATGATCTCTCTAGTTTCCGCATAAGTCTCTTCTAGTTTCGGCATTCATCGTCAAACCAGCCATCTGACTTTCGAACTTTACGTGTTTTTGAGGTGATTTATTTAACAGAGATGAGAGTGTTGAATTATATGTTCCGACAAGTTCTGTTGGCGTGTTTGTTTTCCAAATACTGGGTGTACATAATAAAAAAAGTCTGCAGCTCTTCCAGAAAATCTTTAAAGTTAAATTTACGCCATTACCTCGATATAATTGTCCTATATGGTACTTTAAGCGGGTTAAAATCAATATCCGTGCAAACAAGCCGATGATCCGACAGTCCTATATCACGTATTTCTACTAAAAGCGGCGGGCCATTGTTCTTTGAAACTAGCAAATCTAATGTCCCACCAGCATTGTGAGTTGGCCCATCGACCCATTGGGAGCAGCCGAAACTGTCTAATAGATCTAAGAACCTGACGGTGTTTGGTGATGCCACGCGCTTGAGACAAATATTTATGTCACCTGTTATAATAAGAGTGTCGGAGAGTCCGACTGCGCATTCTAAAAAGCGAGAGAACTCATGATAAAATTGGACGCAGATTGGTTTCGAGCCAGGTCGGTACAAGGTACATAGCGTGAACGAAGTTCCTGCAGAAGAGACCCTGCATTAAATATACTCGAACGTACTAAATGAACCAATTGCCACTTTGGCTAGCCGCAAACCTTGTCGGGCAATTGTCGCGACTCCTCCGTGATTAACGTGAGAGGTATTATTTGAGTGTTCCGCGGTTCTAGGTCGGGCTTCTTCGAGCTCCACATACCCTAAGGCTTGGAGTCTCTTGATTGAATACGACTCACTGTTCTCGTGCCAAGTTTCTGTAACAGTGAGGATATGTAGTTTTTGGTCGCGGAAGACATCTTCCACTGCCTCTAGTTTATTGTTAAGGGAGCGCGCATTCTAGGAACCTACGGCAAGCTATCTGCTCCTACAATTGGCGTGTCGTTCTAATCGTATTTCTTTCCGGTTGTGGCATTTATCAGAATCGCAGAGGGCTTTAGACGCTAGGCTATTTTGTTTGTCGGTTGTTATGATAACTTGAATATCCTGTTCTGACAAAAAGTTATTATTTATACAATTATTATTATTATTTATTTTGGTCAGCTTAACCTTCCTCCCAGCCCTACACCCTCGTTTTCTTGGATTGCGTCGGGGAAACAGTACCCTATTGTTATTGTCATGATCACTTTTGTTTATTAGTAAAGGTCGTAAAGCATGCAATTCGTCCAAAGTATATCTCAGCATGATTTATGACCCATTACAACCCATTTCAAAGATTCCACAAAAAATACGAGTATCCTTTCTTTCGGTCACCGTTCCATCCCGGCAGAAAACACGTGGCATGCATCTGTGAAATGCTTACCACCCCACATTTCACTAGTCACTCACTATGTCTGTTAAAATGTTGTTGTTTTGAAAACTTTAATTTGAAATATTTTAAATTGTCGTAACTACTGATATTATAACTTTAAAACTATTTTAAAATGGAGAATATAACAGTTGGGTTATTTCACTTGTATTGGCAAACTTTGGAAAAGCTAGTACTAAAACTACCCCTTTGTTTGAATTAAAAACTAAGAGCTTACATATATAAGCTAATGAGAGTCTATATATAAGCTAACACAATGATAAAGAATAATAAACTTTGAGTTTATTTCTTCACCGCATTTAATCATTTCGACAAAAAACTATTAAAGCTTCACAATCACATTTCTGACAGGTTTCTACTGAAAAGCTCTCATTTTTCATTATGTATTTAACATAAAACCCGTGTAAATGAGATTTCCGTTCCATTTAGAAATCTGTTTTTAAAGTTTTCTTCACAAACATTTTTTTGGTGGACTCGAAACATTTTGTAATTTTTTATTTTTTTTTGCAATTTGTAATGAAAAAGATTGATACATACCCTATATTTTTTTCGCTAGTATTAGTATATATTTTCAATGAGTTATGTTTTAATGTCAGAAGAGAAATATATTTATCTGCACCTTTTTCTATTAATTACAATTCTCACAGTAAAATACTCTCTCCACTGCCGCATGAGACCAGATTCTTTTTACATATTGTACATTATATGAGTGTTCTACAACAACTTGTGACTCCTAACCAACCAACTACCAGCGTAACACAGGTAAGCCTAGAAATGTATTGCAAATAATATGGAGGCATATTGCCCGTCTTACAATACATACATATGAAATTGCGCACATTTTTGTATAAAAACAATCCCAGGTTTTTCATTAAGGGTTGGTAGTAATACGATCGTAAGATTTAGGCTTATTGCATATTTCAGAACGGCAAAGCACCATATAAAATGAAAACAAATAACCCGCTATTCCTGAAATTCATTTGCCTGGCTGTCTACTCCAGCCGCTAGTAGTCTCTACATTTATTTTTCCTGCTTTACCTTTTGCATATTAGGGATGTTTCAGAGTAAAATTTATTTTCACTGTTTTTTTTGGCACTTCGTGAAAATAAGGCATTTAGTTCAAAACACAAATCATCTACTAAACATTAACGTTTTGAACATCCTTTGTCATCGGGTCATGGGCTTATTGCTTTTCATGGCGTTTCGAGGAGTTCATATAAATATACCGTGACATTGGTGACCTTAGCTTATTGCCAGTGTAATCTTTCTTTGCACAACTTCTTAATTTTTTTAACAGTTTTGGTATAAATCGAGCTGATTCATTTTAAATTTCGGGTACCCAGTCTATGGAATTAATGTCCCTCTTCAATTTAATCATAATCCTTTTTCTTAAATTGTGCCGATTCGGACGACAATGTTGCGTGGGCGATTTGAAGGCGACGTGTGGCTGTGAGCGACGCAATGCGCCGACATCACACAGCTACTCGGAAGCGGCACGTTGATAACGTCGGAACAATTTAACCTCCTGCCGAAGACTGACATTTTCCTCATTCCCGCATACACACGTCTTATGATTTTTAACCACTGCTCTTTCCACTCGCTTGATAGCGCAAGTTGTTGTGGAGGCTTGTTGTGCAAGTAAAAAGGAATATGATGATTTAAAAGTACTAAGATATTTCAACCTGGTTACTTGAAACAGGTAAAGCCATTTCAACTACGTGTCAACTTTTCATCATGGACTTTCACCGGGTGATGTTGAAAACACATTTTCTTTTAAAAAAAACTGATTGAGCACCGTCCGTCGGGCTCTTTGAATATTCAGCCTGCATCCCTTAAGTATTTTACTCACCGTTGAATAATAGTACAGATAAGAAATCTATTTTTTTAAATATTATTAAGATATACATTTTTAATCATAATAGTTGCATCGTGTTCAACTATAAAAAAATTAAAACTATTAAAATAATGTATCATCACTACGCGACTGATTATTGTAAGCATTAGAGTTCTTGACTAAATTCCCAAGATTATGTTAAAAAATCACCCTGTATCGTAGTGAGAGCCGATGATTTATTCTGACCGATTTGTTTGAGCGGTTTGTAACTATGGACCACCCCACGTCATCATGAGCAAAGCCTAATAAATCAAGCTCGTTGGAAATAGAAAAAATACGTACTACCTCTAAGTCCTCGCATTCCATTCGGATTGAAATCTCTTACTGGAAATATGATCTAATATTCTTTTTATGAAGCACCAGTGTGTTTCAGTTAGAATTAATAGAAGCATTTATGAAAAACACTGTGTTATAAGGTATGATAAACCACTCAACTCTTATCTTCCAATAAATCTTTTCAAGGAGAAGTTTTTCGATAAAAACCTTTTCACATAAATATTATCACCAACCAATATTCATTTTACTTGTCTCATTTTAACACGATGCGTAAATGCGTATTTGTTTTTTCAAATGAATACAAGACAATAGAAGCTTGTCAGTAAAATAAAAAGTAAAAGTAAAAGAGAAACGGAATATGTGCAGAAAGCTTAAGATGGATTACTTACCTAAGCCTATCGATCTTTTTTAACATGTCAGATATTTATCGCCATATAATATATTTTTCAAAATTAATGTTTTTGCCAAGCGATTCCAATCGCGCTATCCAATGGTAGCAATTGATACCATTTATGATTTCATTAAATAAATAGTCTATTCACACAAAATTTTATAACAGTGTTAAATTTATTAATGAAATAATTAAAACATGCCAAATGTTCATGGGGTTCTTTTATAAAAAAAATAGTTAATAGGTGAAAGTCAATATTTTATTATATTTGTTTCCCAGCGTATCACAACGTAAGCGGAAAATATTTGTACTCGTGAGCAAAAATTTTGGTTTATTTTCCTATTTCTTTTTGTAAATGCAAATATAAAGTAATTTAACTAACGTCACAAAGTAACCGAGCAAAACTAGATATAAAAACTTTTTAGAATTGGACATGTAAAATAAATGATCCTTTCACGTTTTACAAAAAAAAATTACAAAAATTAAAAAATCCGTGAAGAGTAAAATTAACTTTGATAGAACGTTTGACTAATACAAAGTTTTAAAATACGACGTGAATTTTGAAAAGTTATTTACTTTTATTTTATGCGTACTTAAACAGCTGTCACCAAAAAGTTTTCCAGTTTTATTTGACCACAAAACAAAAGCCTACTTGGAAAAAGGTCATTTGCCTTATTTTAATATCCAAAAATTTAAAGTTATTTTTGCGACAGGTAAGAAACTTGTTTTGTGAAATACGATTTACATTAATCGAATTGATAAATATTTTGAGTGAGTATGAGAGTTTTGTTACACCGGGAAATGTATGTAGACTTTTTTTATTCTGTTAGAGTTATTAAATACCATATTTAAAAGATAATACCCTTGTTTCCCTAAACTTTTTACTTCAAGCATATGCAGTACTGAATATAATAATTATTGATGATCATGCAGATTCAGGTAGTGTTTCATACGTGTCAAATAAGAAAAAAGCTATTCCACTTAAATAAAATAGCTGTTGATATCGAATTATATTAAATTTAAGCTCAACCAAGTATAATATAATGATACAAATTTTTAGGTTTTTTAATTTTATTTAAACAATAATTATTTTAAATTAAAAAAAAAAAAAATTGTGAAAAGCTCTGCGATATAATTATTTTTACGCGTGAGAGCTGTTCTGCCTTCTGAGGGCATTATCAAACTGTTGCTATGATAATTATTGTTTAAATAAAATTAAAAAACCTAAAAAATATAATGGAGTTCTACAAAATAAACTTTAAAACCATAAATAAATTGAAGGTAGCTGATATAGCTACCCAAGTGATATTTTACAGAGACAGTTTGATGATGCCCTCAGAAGGCGAAACAGCTGTCACGCGTAAAAATAATTACATCGCAGAGCTTTCAACTAAAAATTGTTTTTTTTTAATTTAAAAAAATAATAATTATTGTTTAAATAAAATTAAAAAACCTAAAAAAAATATGGAGTTCTACAAAATAAACTTCAAAACCATAAATAATGATACTAAGTTTAAAAATGTGTTATTTCTCGAAGAATTATATATTTAAATACAATAAATATCTGCATTATTTGTGATGGTACTATGAGCATTTAAGTTCTTCCCGCAATTAATTTCGCAACTGAAATGAATGTCCAGATATAACTCTTAGCTTAAAAAATGCAAGCAATGCCATGCTTTTACGGAGTATAAGGTTTTCAAGCTGAATTTTAAAAGAAATCTTTAAGAGTATTCAATTCGTGAAAAGGGGATGGTAATATATCACTCTTGTAAGGTATTCAGCGTAAACTTCCTTGAGAACTCGTACAACATTTTTATCCATAGAAATTTTAAGCACTATTAGACGCACGATATCCCGAATAATTATTTCCCCAAACTATAAATTATACAAAACCATGGTGCTGAGCGAAATTTTATTTTATAAATAATTCCATGTGAAAGAAAATTAACGTTGAAATATATAATAAATAAATTTAAAAATTAGCACTTAACGATAAAAACAACAAAGCAAACCGTATTTTCTTATTTTGTTGTATTCGAATATCACACAAAACTCTAACTGTCCGGAACCAGTGAGATTATGGTATCTCAATTGTGATATGTTGTGTGGCTGAAAGCAGTGGTAAAGGGATGAATATGCGGAAGAAAAAGGTTGGGAAGTACAGGGCTATTCAGATCTGGTCACTAAACACAGGTTTTACCGTTTCAAGGTACGTTTCGATTCTGAATGATGATTTTTGACTAGGGCGATACTTAGAGTGTTTACCACTCTGGAATGTTCTGCGTGGAAATAATGTATAAATTTAATTTAATTTATTGGGCATGTCGGCCTCGAACCCACGACCACAAGATTTGTAGCCATAGATTTTGACCGCTCGGTCACGAAGGTTATTTTAAATAAACTAGTGGAATCGTAATATTTCTATTCCACCATGAACATTTATTGTTTCAAAAAATATATTTTGAAGAGTGTATTTTTTAAGGTTTGTAATGTTGTTTAAATATTGTCAGACATAAGTATCATAAAGGCGCTGTTCCACTCTTAATTTTTTTTTTAAGTTCTCCATGTGACATCTTCAAATATGACCTAGGCCACCTGCGAAAGAGTTACAATTGAAAAAATAAAGAATTTTAAACATGTGTTATTAGTAGGAGCCGCGAACGCGGTAGCATGTTGAAGAATTCCAGAGCCGCTCATTATTAAAAGGAAATCAGTTAAAACATCGTTATTTGATGGGTTAAATTAAATATGTCAACTAACATCAGTTCCAAATATAATAAGTACGCATTTGTGCGTATATACGTACGTATTTACAAATAAAATTATTTATAGAAAACAGTTTGATTTTACGCTATTCGTTTCGAATTTCCTGCAATAATTGTTTCTTAGTTAAAAAATGTTTTTCCTTCGTTTTGTAAGTATGGTTTTATGGTTTTCGTGGTCGAGTGGTAGTAAACTCGATTTTTAATTAAGAGGTCATGGGTTCAAAACCAGCGTGCGCAAATAAATTTGATTTAATTAATATGTGTCACAACACATTTTAATTTATATAAAAATTATATGAAGTATATTTGTGGCTCGTTCCAGAGTGGTAGATATATAGTAGAATCGCCTTGACCAGATATGAATAGCCAGGTACTTCCTAACCTTCTTCGTTTCTATCTCCGTCCTCTTCCTACTACCTTCAGCCTCACAACATAACCCAATTAGGGATGTCATAGTTTCACTGACTCTAGACGGTTGGGAGCAGTTGGGACTCTTCTGTGGTATTCACTATAAAAAAATAAAAATAATGTACATTGGAAACTTCACTGGGTATTGCAGCGTCGTAAAAAATAACAACGATCAAATATTTTGTACAACTATCTGTTTTCCCGAAAAAAATAAGAATAAAAATTAAATACCCAGAGGAAAATAAATTATAACCACTCACCTGATTTTAAAAAATACTTAACGGTATGCCTTTTATAAAAAATATGAACAACCTAATTTAAGGTGCTTATTTATTCTGGTTAATTTATCAAAACATGGTGAAACATCGTATTCGAGCAAGAAATATTAGTTAGCTTGAAATCCGCTCGAAGAACTTTCCGTATATTTTCATAGATGTTACCCTACAAAATGTTTTTATATATTTTCTTACAAATTCAGTTTGTGCACTAAAACATCACGGTGTCTCCGCGTATTATTTAGTATTACTGACATCTATGAAGTACTAAAACAATTCAACCATGTTTTAGCTATTTATAATGATTGCTCGAAAATACAGACCTTCCTTTATACTGCTTTTAAGCTTTTTACACAGATGTCGGTACGCGCAGTAAAATATATGCAAATTTATATTCTTATTGTTTTGTAAAAGTATCAAATTGCTACCTTTTTTGGATACAACTCTTGAGTTAAACATATTTGTGTGAGAAAAAAATACACGTAGGCAATTTGTATCACTAAAAAAATGTGTGTAATTTTATTAAATTAAAAGATATATATATCACACTCCTAACGCCATAAAATAGAGCCGCCAATCTGATTTTATTTATTTTAACTAATCAAACGCTCTCAAATAATATTGTAATTTTTTTTTTCTCAGGATTATTCATAATACTAATAAAGCTGCTATCGGTGAAAAATCACGCATGTAAATTGGCAAGCCATATGAAAACTAAAAATTTTTGGATTTTCCCAAATTAAGAATTATTGGTTGCTTTAATCCATTTTAATTTCTTAGCAGAACATCACGGAAGACTCAAATGTTGAAACTCATATCTCTTGAATATATAAATTCATTTTTTTACGTGGAGTTGGAGATTGCAATTCTTTGGGAGTGTAGATTTTAAAAACTTAGAAACACGTTTTGTTGCAACGAAAGAATAAGGATTTCATTACTTACGCACTTGCCACACCAACCAAAAACTAATGATTTGACAGTTTATCAACCCTCTTTTTATTCATGATTTTTTACGATGAAAGTTAAAACGTAGGAAGGTATTCTTACATTTATATATTTTTATAAATGTAGATACTGCAAGAGATTCTTATCTGCGCATAGCTGCCCGAAGCCACTAGAGCTATGACATTCCCAATTAGGCTATGTTGTGAGACTGCAGGTTATGGGGAGGGGAATAAGATGGGAAGAGGAAGGTCAGGAATTACCTGGCTATTCAGATCAAGTCACTTAACACCGCTACTGCTATTTCAAACAATGTTTTTCACGTTGGTCTTTCACCAGGACGATACTTTGTAGGTTTTTTTTACTATGGAACGTGTTGCAAATACCTATACCTTGTATTATTTTGTGCAATGAGTATGTGAGAAAGCAAATATTAATTAAATCAAATATATTTACGCAGACTGGTGCTTGAACTCGTGACCTCCGGATTTGTAACCAAGGACCTTAATTACTCCGCCACGGAGGTTGTGTGAGTTGTAAAAGCTAAACGATACATGGAAAATAAATTAAATAATATAACTTTTCCTGCACTCTGACAAAATATTTGGTTTTGAAAAAAATGTAAATGGCTTATGATAAACTATGTCAGTACTCTAGCATATTAAAGTATAAAAATGACTCAGATAAAATCCTTTTGTTCAAGCGCACAGCCTCTAGCGGCGATATTCCCAAGTTTAGGAGTATCGTTATCTGGGAGGCACAAAAGCCAAAATTAAAAATAATAAATCGCCTCTGCGAGCTAACTTTCCAAAAGTTTCGTATGGAGTTGGGCGACAGTTAAGAATAATAATGTTCTCTGAACGGTCCTTGGAGGTTTCGCTACTTCCTCCCTTCTATGACATAAGTCAAATACAAGAGTATTACATATTATGAACAAGTTATATTTTTAAAGATTAAATACACTATTTTTGAATATTTAGTTTAAAAACAGGTGGTGTAAAAAATACTGTTTTTGTTATTTAGTGATTTTATTTTCTTTTACAGTTGTCATCGCTTATAATTTTCTTTTTAATTTTGCAATTTAGTGGATGACCAACATTGATTTATTTACGAATTTTTCAAAAAGAAATAATGTCCATGAAACAACATTTTGATAGTCTGTTGAAAAACCATTAATCGTTTATACTCGTATACGAATGAATAAGCAGAAGACATAAGTTATCTTTGTTTTAAATTAACCTTTTTTTTAAAACAATTAACTTAGTGTAAAGTCATATTGTATTAAAAAAGTGTGAATTTTTATAATTAGATAAACTCCAGTAATATTGCAGTTTATAAGCACTCTTGTGGTTTAAAGCGAATACAGCATTGTCCCCGAGGTATAAATTATTCCGTAAACTATGCGCAATTTATCGCTTTTCGAGAACTGGAAAACTAACCTTCTCGGGGAATGGAAAGAAAAATATTTTGATAAATAATGTTTTCACAGAACCCACCTATTTTATTCAAGGTCAGCCCGAATTGTAAGTTTCCGTTTAAAATTTGTACAAATAAATATTTTTGGAAAGATGTATGTACAAATGTATAATGTTTATCTTTCACCCATTTTGCGTTCACCTTTTTTGGCTAAGGTCTTACCTAGAAATCTTTTTTTTACAAAAATAAATAGCCCATGGCAACTGTTAAAATGTTTTATTAAGATGTAAAAAAAAGTATTTGTATGTTTACAATCCACAGTTTATTTGAATGCTTACAATAATTTTGTGAACATATAAAGTCACTGTATTATTTAATTGACATAGTTTTATTCTTAGGATGTGTTTTTTAAGAATTTATCTCTCACTGTCTTTTATCAAGTTATTTGTAGACAAAATACTGTTCACGGCTACCCCGACAAACATTAATAGCACTCATGGTTATATACGTAGCAGGAAATTCTGATTCTCAAGGCATAAAGTCCGTAACCTATTGTGGTATTCAGAGAGGGTTTTTTTTCAATGAAAATGGAATAATAACTTTGCTTAGGACCACAGATTTTATTAACAAAACCGACCAGTTTCGCTTAGCTTAGGCATCATATACATCAATTAATCGCGTAAAAAAATTTAACTAAACAAAAAAATGCATTGTGTGTGGTTATATATAGTCGTACATACTGAGAGAAAACACAATTGAAAAAAGAAAATAAGGGAACAGTAAGAAAACAATAGAATAACATTTAAATGATAGCAAAAGAACAAAGAGACAGACAGATAATATAAAATGAACAATGAGTCATTTTTTTTTAAATTTTGTACCCTGACGATGCTTAGGCTAAGCAAAACTGGTAGGTCATGTAAGGTGACGATTGCGATTGCGAGCCCTCTTTCTTTTTTTAAACAATAATACACTCAAATAAGGAGGGTAATTTCATGGAGGTAGGATGTTACCTCGACTAGCTCAATCGTAGGTATGGGATATCGTGTCTGCAGTTCGAATCATGACGAGTCGAGTGAGAATCTTCCTTATCGCTGCAAAGTACAGATTAACCTAAATAGAGTAGGGGCAGGTAATTTAAATGAAAACACTCTCATAATGTTCTGTAACTGACTTCCTATAGGAAGACTATATTTGGTGCATACGAATTTACGCCATCAGGAAAAGCTTTTACTCGGTGGACCATGTCTCGAATCTTAATGTGGATTGGTAGAAATAATTAATTTATCTACAGTTACTTTGTCACGAAGGTATCGGACGCGGGAGACCGCGTGTTCGGTCGTCTCCGCTGCAATTCGTGAAGCCAGGAAACTCGGGCATAACAGCCCATCGGTATCTGCTGTGCTGGTGATGCATGATGTACTGCTCCAGCGGTTAAACACTCACAGCGGTTAAACACTCAGCGGTTAAATCCCGCGTACTTAATTCAAAACGAGGTTAAACTTAACTTCGTCTACGGTTTAACGTTTAGGGTATTTCTCCCTGGCCTCGGAAACAGACTCCATTATCGCGGAATCAATTTAGTTTCGATAATGCAACAGCGAACCGTCTTTAGGTCAAGGACACGACCTGCGACCACTCAATTTGCCCGTGAACTGCCGCTACCGGGGGTCACGCTTAAATCTGCAACGTTTGTCTTGCAGGGTGACCAATTAACAAATATGACAAGTAATTAGGCCGGTAGAATTGGCGCGAGAATTTAAAATGCTTGCGTCGCGAAACTGCTTCATAACAGTCATTAAAAAATCTGTGGTCAGATACCAAGTTATTATTTCATTTTGATTAAATATATCAAATCACAAAGTGGTTGCTTTCTACGAAAATATGTTTTTTTTCACTAAAAAACAGGGCATTCTCAAAAAAAAAATTCTATCCAGATTCAAGGAGTATAAAGTAGGTCAAAATAAAATAAGGGGTGATTTCGGCCTAGCTCGTAGGGTCGGTGGCAGCAAGGAAGGTCAAAAATGCAAAATCAATGGGACTGTCCACTTCGAGCGTCCTGGTGTGGGTTACCGTGTTACAGACTTAGAGATGATACAAAAGTGTACGGCACAGAAGAGTGAACGACAGCTACCACTGATTGCCGATAAAACCGCCGATATATTTGTATAGCCATGTTGCCATCGGCACAGTGTAGTTCCTACAGATATCACTTGACAGGCGGTCGCTTAGACATAGTCTGCACCAAAATGTGTATGTACACGAATGAAATTACAGAAATGTTTATGGTACGTTTCTTTTTGCAAAACAATCGCCGTAAGGAATTTTCAATCGAAGCACCATTACAGTGAGGGTGGGGAACCCATTTGACATGACCACTGTCTTTTGGAAATCCAAGCGAGACTGCTTTTTTAAGTGTCTTTTATACTTTTTCGTTTTGCCAAAAATTGCTCACTGCTTGTCGCGCGATTTTGATAATTGTTAAACTGGTACATACAAAATGTTCTAAAATCCCATATACATTTCAATAAAGAAGAATGCTGCAAATTTTTGAAGTAAAACATAAATTTCGATTATAATGCACGCTAAATTGTATTATTCCTTAATGTAGCAAGCATCGACAAAACGGTTGTGAGGTATTAAATTGTATTTATTGGCTATTAAAAAAATATAAGCCCTCGGTAAAAATAAGAAAATGGTTCTTAGATTTCATGAAAATATAATTGATGAATGTGTTAACAAAACGCCTTCCCAGTTTCTTTTTACACATTGCGATATGTTAATATTTTAAAATTCTTATACATTTAGTGTAGTTGTTTCAATAAATTGGCTTAAATTGAGTAAGCAAATACATTTTATTAAAAATATTATAATTTATTGTGCTATGTTTATTGATGTAAGAAAATATTTTCGCTTACAATTACAATTCTTAAAACGCCGATTTGTAAAAAAAGGATGCTAAAACCATGAAACTCTTGCAATTTATTACATCCTTAGCCGTTTCCTTGGTATTAATAAATGCACTTGGTAAAATGTGGTTGATACGACTTACACAGAAGACAATAAAAATAAAATACGTCCACAAAGATAGATTTATTTAGCGTAGACGTCGTCGCCAAACATTTTCGGGAACGAAAGTTTATTGAATACCAATGAAAAAAAAAACAATATCCCATTTTTATTTGTTATGGGCCACAGAAAATTATATCCATTGAAATAAAATAATACGCATGGGTTACTTCTTCTGCATAGAAAAAAAATATCGAGCAGTTCATAACAGAGCTCTGATACTAATATTGATCATATGTTGTGGCAGAGAGGTAGCGAGTGGAGGAGAGGAGACTGAACGGACACCAAATTCAGTAGTAATTAAATTCTTAAGGTGTTTGTTTGGTAAAATTATGTGTCTTACCTAAAAAACGCAATTATAAAACGGAATTATATAAAGAGTTACAAAATTCAATTAATATTAGATTAATATTAAAAGTTTAATGAAGGTGCTTAGACGGTTTCGATAAGTACAGCGGACAATTAATGTGTTCATATATATCGCAGAAAGGGATTAAAAGTAATGACTCAAATTCATGGGGCAGGTTATGTTAAGTGCCGGAATAAAATATGAGAATGTATTAATTTAAAGGCTGACAAGCACAAATTTATTATAATAAATTAAAATTTCCGCCATCGGCTCTTATCAATTAGGTTAAAAATATATTGACGATTGCTTTCTCCAATCAAAACCACACAAGGATAAGAGATGTGGGTTCGCTTTGATTAGGTTAGTTCCCATTAAAGATGTAATCAATTTCAACCAACTTATTTGAGAGTCTTCAAGTTGTTTTAATATGAATACCTACGTGTAACCTTCCAAAGCCTTCACAAAATGCAAATTTGTTTCCTCTGATGTAGCATTAAGCTTTCAAGTGTGTTTCACAAAGTTAAGGCATTTCCAATAAATGCCTTTACATAAAGCGATACGCTTTCAAGAGAGGAATATTTTAAGATTCGGGAAGAGATTTTAAAGCATTTCAACCATCGTCATCATTAACAAGTTTGTAAGTTCATAGTCCTTAGATACAATCGCGGCACCCCTTGAATCCTAAACGAAAAATGGAATTTACAAGTTCGGAGCGAATCAATTGCTATGTAGGGTATGTAGCTTTGCGCCCGAAGGACGAGACACTTTTCTTTCTGACAGTTTTGTATACAGACGTGCGGGGCATAAGGGCCTACAGGACTGGAATGGATAGAAGCGCTTTGCTGTTAATTGTTCACTGAGAGAATGATCTAGGATAGAAGGAAAGACCCACGGGAAAGCTAAGGTTCTTAAACATATTATCAGTCGTCTCAGTACAATGTTAAACCCTTACCAGTGTTATTTTGAAAGTTAATATATTTTATTATGATGTTTATGTAATACAGCCTGTACACTTTTTTAATATTTACAATATTGGCTAAATGATTTATGATGTATTATTTGGTTATTATTCATATTTTTTGCGCGAAAAAATTTTTTTTTTGAAGTAATAAACCAATATCACAAAATCTCTTCACAAGGCAAAACTCAGATTGTTAATGCAAAAAGCCGGTACTCGCTGAAAAATAATAACTTCAACCTGGGCACCTTACCATCTTGCCAATTGACCGCTTGTATACCTAATTTATTGTTGCCAGCACTGTTGGAGACTGATGAAAGTTAGCCAAATACCTACCGAATTTCGATAAGGAGAACCTTTTTATTTCTGATACAAACACTCGATACTGTCAACAAACTCTCTTTGAGTAAAACACTCAGTGAAAACTTATTTTTCCTCGAGAACTCCTTGGGATACGCTTTCGATGATCCTTTGAAAGAAGTGAAAAGAACGACGTGAATTTATCTGTTTCGAAGCAAATTCCCATCGAGAAGTTCTGAACTAGATCACTACACTAATTTATTAAGAATAAAGTCAGCTGCCTGAATTTGATTACTCACTGAGGATGAGCAAACTTTTCATGTTGTTTCGATTATGTAAATCAACAAAATAATTTAAGATTAAAGATTTTTGTCACCAAATTCCACTGTTATACGAAAACTCTTATTCATATTCATATCGTGAGTTATTCATCATAATAATGTAGCACTAAGCAGAAGAACCCCGATCCTTGTAGAAATGATAGACATTTTATTACGCTGAATATTACTTTTTTGTGATACATCAGTTATCACTCACTGGTGTTTATGAGAGTTGAAACCTTAATAAATACTTCAAATCTACTTTAATTATCATTCCCTCTGATTTTCTTCAAATAATGAATTTTTACGAGAAGCTGAGAAAAATAATTTTCCATTCTACGTTCATAAAATTTGACCCCTTTGTAAGTCGTTTATTTGCGTGTGGGAAAGTTAAATTTAAAAGCTTTACGTATTTTTTTAATTAAGAGCTTTTACATTATGATATTTACTAGAAACAAGCCTCATTAATGAAATTTTCTTCAAATTCTATTATTCCACAAACCGGAAGCAAACAATCTTTACCTTTTGAAAAGATTTTCTACAATCGCATTCCTAAATAGACCTTATAATAGAATCCAAGAGATTTTTTGGTAAAACAGAAGCTCTAAATTCAAAACGCGTAAAAGTTTTTCAACATCCTGGTGATGGTTATAGAACAATCATAAATTAAAATGTTAATATTAATGCAGTGGTACAAAAAAAACATAAAACAGACTTGTATACGAGTATACACCGTAGTTAGGTGTGTGTTTCACCCAAATAAAAATATAATGTTTAAACCTGAAAATATCAAGGTATTTTTACGTTGTAGAATAAAAAAAGTTTAAGGACTTGAATGCAATCATTATCAGCCTTTTTTAAATCTATCAATAAATTAATGTTCAAAAGTAGTATGAGCTTTCAGTACTTGCACAAATTCTCGGAAAAAAAATCACATTACTGCCATTTCATTTATCACTTTTGTACGTTTTTCTCAACATACAAATATATTTCGTAGCAAACGACTCTATCCACCAATCATATTTAACCGAACTATTGTCACGGTAATATTTCGACTATATTCCATTTCATTCTCATTAATTTCTAGTAGATCCTACCTAGCTTTGGCTTAGATTTTTCCAAACGAATTTAATAAAACATGAAATAAATGAAAAGCGTACCGTCTTCTCTTATTTTTTATAGTTGAATTATTTTTTAAAGCTGTACTCATGGCGGAAATGACATTGCAAATTGACAAATTGTAGGTTAAAGTTGTGTTCATTGACTTTAAAAAACAGTCAAAATTATCGAGGTAATATTCATCACGCCAGAGCTCACCGCTCAAGAGTTTTTTTATGAATTAGATATAAGAAGAGAATTATTTAAGATATTTAAGACAATAAAAGTAAAATATTTGAACAGAATTAACATAAAATCCGTAAATAACATAACTCGTAACATAACTCAAATAAAAATTGTTAAAGGTGGAAAAACTTGTCTTGAGATTTATAATGCCTTATTACTCATATAAATATTCACATTGATTAATCCTTTTCCATTTTTACAATAATTTTGACAAATTGTCATGTGATTTAAAAGAGTTTGTCAAAATATTTGTTATACTGCGATTTAAGCATAAATCGAAGTTTTAATCGCTGTTTTTCAGTAAATTAATATGCATTACATAACTTTTTTTAAAATTTTGCTTGCGCCCGTGATTGATCAAAGTGCTTGAGCGTTTAAATAAAAACAATTTTTGTTTTTAAAGCAAGAATTTTTGTTGTTTCCCACGTGTTATGTTGACATGTTCTCCGTCGAGTGTGGCCTTTGCAATATCCCTTTATTCCGTAAAGAGATGATAGAGTATAGAACTTGGGACTGCAGGCATAAAGGTTGCAATTCGCCCCTCGCCGTCACGCTTTGGAGTGCTAGATCAGACTGCAGATTTTTCTTTGTTGGCCCAATTTTTGGTAGAGAGCAACTAACTTAAATATGCAAACTGCAATGCACGTTCGTAATAAACTTCGGCAACTAGCGGCTGTCGAAATATACGAAACTGAGGAAAATGGCTTTTGAAGTATTGCCAATAGTTTTTTTTTCTAGCAGTTACTTTCTCATTTAACACGGGTTTCAGCTTTATTTTTATAAATCTTTAAGTACACAAAATATTTGTAAAATTAGAAGAAAAAAAAAGTGTTTTGTCTTTTTTTTTAAATACATTGAACAACCTTTCGAAATGAAATATAAGGCAACCTAAAAATTTATGAAGCAAGAGCCACCGTTGAATTCTTTAGCTTTTTCATGTAGCACAGATTTTTTCTTTCATGGTTATGGTACGGATTTTGCCTATCTGAAATGTTTATTTGTGCAATGAAATATTGCTTCACCATGCTAGAAAACTACGAATTTAATCATTTGCAATCAATACTCAAAACAATTTAGCGGTCGAAACACCAGTAAACGACATATATGCGGATAATTATGTAGTTCAAACAAATGACTAATATATTGTTGCGCGGATTACAGTATAGTTTTATATTTGATCAGCTTACAAAGGGAACAGAAACTACAACGACTCGGAGGGCTTTGATACAGAATATGGACGATTACCTCCATTTTGTCATTATGAAAGTTTCTTCTTGGGGTAAGAATAATATTTAATATTTCAAAGACCAAATCATATCTGATTACGACTAAAATGATTCGAAATTACCATTTAATCTCCTTCAACGGAAGCAATCCTCCCAACAAACCTTCCATCGACATGTTTGGTGTAACTTTAAGCGACCGGCTCAGGCAGGGAGGCTATATCGTTAAGATAACCTCTCAGAAGCTGAGACTATTGTACAGGGCCCACAAATACTTTGATAGTACGCAACTGCCGAACTTCTACAAATTGCAAGTGCGATCCACAGTTAAATTTGTCACCTCTGGTTTGGAGCCCCAAAATACTTGAAAAAAACCCTTGTGCAGCAAAGTTCGATCCGCTTGATAGATTCTCCTATCTTTACAATCGGATTGTGATCTTCGGAGCACGGACATCAGGTGAAAATGTTGTCGCTTTTATACTGGTATTCCAATGAAAGATGATCTGAGGAGCTTCATTCTTGCGTCATTGATACTTTTGGTATCGGTGCACAACCGGACAAACTCGCCAAACGCGCGCCTAATATCTGTACACGGTTGACATTCGTCACATTAGAACGGGTCGCTTATAAGACTCGGTCTCGTGTTCAATAGTTTGGTGGTAGAATTATTTGCCAGCCTCCGTGTTTCCTTCCTCCTACAACGTGGACCTTTCAAAGACTCAGGTTAACTCTTTATTTTCCTCTTACATCCCCAAAGATGATATATTCCCTGAGTGAAATAATTACCTATAGGAACTTTTATCTGAATTTAATGTAAAAGACAATATATACATATACATATATATATATTTATTTATTTATATACATATATATGTATTTTGTTTCATCTGGTTTTGTTCAAATACTGACATTAGTTAATAGACAATTTAAATAATAAACCAAAAAATATTGCCAAAACCACTTGAAAGATATTTTCTCGACAATTTTATTAATTAGTGATGTAGTGTTAAAACTTATGTATGTGTGAATATCGTTTTTATTGTATTTTTGGTGTTATTCTAATTAATCTCTACTTCTATAATTCTCTTTTTAATTAATATTCCCTTTTTTTAATTTGTGTCTTTGTAAAAATGATTTTAATAATACCAATTTTTTACTTTATTCCACTATTTTTTATCAATCTTCTTACCGGTTTCACCTTATGACGGGCATCTTCAGACTAGTAAAAATATTATTCCTTTGTATTTTGTAATTTTGTCCTTCCCGAAAAATTAGTTGTTTTTAACTCCCTGTTAACAATATACCGAGAAATGTCTTATTTTGAAACTATTAATTCGTGGTCGAATATAATCCATTCCGAATATACGAATATTATCGGTTTCATTTTAATGATTTTAACAATTCCTTTTTTTTACTTTAATCCACTATTTTTCAGACTTGTTTAAAGATGCCCGTCATGAGGTGAAACCGGTCAGGTCTTAAATTTAAAAAAAAATGTGGAATAAAGTTTAAAAAAGGTATTGTTAAAATCACCAAGAAATATATGTTTTTGTGGTATATTATCATTTTAATAAATTAAAATATGTTTTTAATTATTGAAACCATAATTGTAACATTCAAACAATGACATACTCGTACAAGTATTACGTATATGATTAAATTATTAGTTTAAAAAAATAGGCTTTTGCTACCGGCACTTCGTTCCACAACCTCCCGAATTAAAGTGAAGTGCACCGATTAAAGTCACCACAAAAACAGCCCACACACTTATGGCGTTATTTTTTTCCGGAATCATTTAAATGTTGTACTCCGTTATTTTTTCGCCAAGCTCAGCTGCAATATTTTCATTCAAGCCCCACGGCTTTCCGTAAATAGAACAATGCCCTCTATTTGTTAATAGGGAAATTTTAGGGAAACTTTTTGTCGAGATTCGCTAGTCCGGTCCATCCGGCCATTTTGGCGAGATTTGCGGGTCACGAAAGGGCGCTTGAGTCAAACTTATTTGCGTATGAATATTTTAAAGCATTAAAACTTTTTTTGGTTTTATGACAAACACACTCAGTTTTAAAATGTGTTCCGTGTTTTAAAACAACAATATAAAAAACAGTAGGAAACTGATATTTTAATAAAAAATATTTTTATGCGATATGCTTAAAAATCTTTTTTTTATTTTAGTCGGCTAAAAAGCTCTAAAAAGAGTCGATTTCGTGTTTTCGTGATTGGCAATCAAAGAAATCAATTGCTGGATTCGATTGAAAAATTAACCTTTAAACCTCAGTACTCAAAAAAACGTTAAACTTCACTTTGTAGCATTCTGATACAAGTAATACTACAAATAATTTTCCATGGGTAGTTGGAAAAAATTATAAGGTTTCTAGTGATTATTTTTTTTTGTAGATTGTAATAATTTAAATTCTATTAAGAGCATTCTAAAATGTCAGTAAAAAACTGTATTAAAACCATAAAAGGCATTTTCGAACATTTCTCCTACAATTCCAGTATGAATTTAATAATGTATTTAAAATATTGCTGTTTTAGAATTGTATTCACTAGAAACCTCAGACATTTAACTACCCAACTACCCGTATTGAATTAATAGAAAAATAATTTGAAGTTTTGCTTGTATTAGAAAGCCAAAAGGTGTATATTTTTGGGTGCTGACCCTTAACTGGTATACGTGGGTCAAAAAAGACTAAGGTAAACCTTTGATCCGTTTTAAGTCAATATCCCTTCAATATTCACACACCCACTTTCGGTATTCTTCAGTCACACAGAGCTTTGCAATATAAAGTAACACGTGTCAAGTTTCAGAGGAGGTATTTGGTGTTACAATTACATACGTACGGGTCTGACTTGACCAATATATAGTTTATGTATAACTTGGTTTCTTGGAGCGTGTTTTTAAGATGGCAGAGACTGAAAAGAAGCCAAAACTGCAGTAGCTTGCATAGTGTGGTAACACTTAGTTGTCAAAAATCTTTTCATTGCGTATACGTATTACAAATAATATCTCTAACATAAGAAAATTCTATTTTTTTTTCAGAACACAAATTATGAGAAAGGATGTTTGCAATTATTTTCTTGTTCGATGTATTAAGAAATAAATGTTATTTTCGCGTGGGGTCAAGTAATTTTGTAGACAGATTATTTTGAGCCACTTTATTTATACAAATATAACATTCTACCGGTTTCGGTTAAACTTTACCTTCTTCAGGAAAGTATATATATAAACTGTTATATGTGTATAAATAAAGTGGCTTAAAACTAAAACATTTTTTATTTTGATTATAATGTCAAGCTACAAAGTGATTGCTTCCTTCGATAAATTAATATCAGTGAGTACGACTGAAAAAGCAAAATTGTATAAAATATATATATATACTTTCCTGAAGAAGGTTAAGTTTAACCGAAACCGGTCGAATGTTGTATGTGTATAAATAAAGTGGCTTAAAACTAAAACATTTTTTATTTTAATTATAATATCAAGATTGTTTTGAGTTTTAAATACATAATTTAACGACTTATATTTTTTTCCAAAAAAAACTACGTTCCCTTAAATATCTCACGCATTACGTGAGCCTAAGTATCGAATAGGTTCAAATTCACGTTTTATGTAATTTAATGTTGTAAGGACAGTCAATTTTAAAAACCAAATAAAATGTATACACCACGTAATATGTTACCCAGGGTTTAATTAGACATAATATGTAAGAAATATTTTTACCAGTTGAGTGTTAAGCTTTACGTTTATTTCTGCCAACCGAAAATAAATTTAATTTTCTATTCATCATTTCATTCATCGTATTCTAATACATCATTTTAAAATGCCTTATAATGAATATCTTAGCCAACTAAATTAATCAAAAGATAAGATGTTCATTATTAGGTATTTAACGAATATAAATTAAAAATTAAATGAAAAAAAAGTCTAAAGAAAAAATATAAAGGTTAGGATGGCAGTCGTATTTAAATTTGTTCGCCCCTTTATAGCTTAAATCTTTGATAACATCATTCATTGCCCAAAATCTTAACGTGGATTTTATCGCTAGTAAAGAAGACTTGTTTGGAATTCACCATGGCGATCCAAAAGCTCGTTCATGAAAACATTGATTCACTACAGTCGATTTTTAGAACTACAGCGTAAATTACCCATAGGTTGGTTGAAAAACAAGCAGTTCATGTATTGTTTTCAGATTCAGCGCTTTCAAAACACCACACTTTAGCTTGAAATTTACACCCACTGAATTGTTTTAAGAAATTGTTTGAATTCAATGCAAGGCACAGTGGTCATCTTTTTGAAAATCATGTCCATAATAAATAACAACATTATAATCTTCAACATGGTTTTTTTATCCATAATAAGTACATTTATAATTTGAACAATTATAAAAAAAATTATGTCTTTTGTTTTTTTTTCTTCTTTAATTCTCCTCAATTATTCACACAAATCTTTTACAACCGGTATACCGTATAAATATAAACTTATATTCTAGTTTTTGTTCAATTAGAAGCAAACGCTTTAATTTAGACATAAACATTTTAGTTAGGTTAGGTTTTCAAATATAGATTTTAGTTTATATACCTATTTGAATACAACAATTTCTTGAAGTTTTGTTCATAATTCTAACAGTCTTAAAAATCTCCTGGGAAATCAATACATCCTGACCCTTCAGACGTATTGTCTTGCATTATAATATAAGATATGAAGCTGTTTCTCCTAACATTCCAATTCGTATTCATAACAGTAAGAGAATCGTATTTTTTCAACAAATACTTCCGATGTAAGAAAGTCAATATTTTACAATGTTGTTTCTAAATGGTTTTTCTATCAACATACTCTGTTCAATGTGTTTGTTCCCGTGTCAAAAATTATGCCTATTAGTTAAAGTTAAAACATTGTTTAAGCAACAAACAAAAAAAGATTATAAGAAAACTTTTGTTATTTAGTGTGATGATTTTTCTGTTCGTATCATCGTCAGCTCAGATATTTTGTTACAAAATCATTCAAGAGCCAATTATTTGTATATTTGTGACAATTTTTTTTTGCAATTTTCGATATTTAATCTTATAGTATTAAGGCATGTTTTTTTTGGTTTCACGTGACACCATTTATATCGCATACTTTTTATTGCATCAATAAATAAACTTTATTATTTAGTCACTCTCCTGAATTTTCTCAGATAATTAAAAAAAAAAACGAATTCTTAATAGATATCTATTTTTTACGTGCGTAAAAAATACTTAAAATTACTATTGCCAAAAAGCTGGAAGATATTCTCTGCCAGCACCAAGCGGCGATTTAGCGTAAAATGTGACACGTAGGTAAGGAATTGAAAAAACACGTTTGGTGTGAAGGTTTCTACGATAGCTTAGTGGTTAGCAATTCAAATATTTTTGTGGGCTTAGTCGAATCGAGCCTTACACAACTTTTGAAAAAATATATACTTAAATGAACTGTTAAGTTTTTTGGAATAAATTTATAAATTGAAAAGCTTCAAAAATATAATTGAAAAGCACCGGGTGGGGGTCACTTTTGTAGTTCATAGTTGATCTGATATTGCTTACATAATTCTGAATAAGAAGCCGAATTAACACATGAAAATTATATTCAGCGGCGGAACAGTATTATTGCGTTCTCTCCCACACGAGTACCCTTCGCCACAAATGTTCCGAGATCGCTACGAGGAAAATCACATACCGTTAACCGTAGATAGAGGGGAGATAAATGGAAGCTTTCATTTATTGGCCCTAATAAACTTAGAGAGCCTCTACGCACGTGAAGGCCAAGGGGAATATTCCACCAAATTCATCGGAGGTAGAACCTTCATAATACAGTTATTGAAATTAAAGGGGTAATATGGCTTCGCACCGATGTTTATTATATTATTTATGATTTGAGCTTTTACTGTAACTTTTGAAAATTGTAAAGGTGTAACTTTTTTTACGAAAGATTATTCTATATAAAATAAGTTTGATAAAAAATTCTGTTCTAAATGGAGGTTATGTATTCATAACAGAGAAACTTTTCCGTCTACAATTTCAATGGAGTATGTTGTGAGACTGAAAGAAGCGTGGACTACAAGGGAAGAAGGAAGTTGAGAACGTTTTGATACTGAGAATACTAACTAGAACAGGTCCAGGGTGTAATTAACTACGTGTAACTAATCTTTTTTTGCGATAACGTACGTACACACCTACGAGTGTAAGAACCGACTGATGTGTTCAGATTCTATATATAATGTGTTTAAGTAGACTTTATTCTTCATTTAACATGTGTAGATTAGAGCAACGAATATTTTTTTATGCAAATCATGTTAGATCCCGTAATTTTTCACGGGTGACAACTAATTAAATATATTTTCGTAAAAAGCATTTACTTAGTGGCTTGCCATATTTGTAAATAAAACACATAAACTTTGTTTATAACCACTTTATTATTTAATATCACGTCTACCGGTTTCGAAAGTACCCTTTCATCATCAGGACAATTTATATTTATTTTAATATTGTCCTGATGATGAATGGGTACTTTCGAAACCGGTAGACGTGATATTAAACAATAAAGTGGTTATAAACAAAGTTTTTGTGTTTTATTTAAAAATTAAATATACATTTAAAATTAGAATTAACTTTAAAGCATTAATGCTTTTTTTATTTAAATAATACCAATAATCAATTACAATATATATTTTTATTTTCTGGTTTCTTTTTCAGTTTCTAATAAAGTTCCAATTTCTGAATTTATTGGTTGAGGCGTTACTCCCAGATAGAGTAGAGGATCCGAGTTCGAGTCTCTGTTGTGACTATTGTCTTTTTTTTTATTTTCTGGCTCTTTCTGTTTCATATTTGTGTTGTTGATTATTGATATTATTTAAATATGTATTTATTCGTTCATGAAATAAACAACTTGAAGTTATATTTTCCCAAAATGAGTTCCAAATGTTCGTTTTATGTACAAAGGTGAGGTGATTTTCTTTAGCAAATGAGGCCATAGAAGTAATCCATTTAACATTTATTAGGAAAAAACCTACCTTGTCAAACAATCATACAATTAAGAATACAAAGATCACAATGATTTGTCACTTATAAGAATAAATATTTTTTAATATGCGAGTAAACTTGGAATATATTTATTTAATTCGATCCACAAATATGTTAGTAATGTTTATTTAACAAGCGAAAATAACTGCTATTTTCTTGAATCAAACCCACATTAGCGTGTAAAAAATATTCCCCAATCATATTATCGGAAATATGTACCATATCACACGCCCTTTATATTAATACGTCATACCATATTTCGTTATGAAGCCCTAATAACATAAAGGAAATTAATTTTATCGCCTGATTACTCTCATAACTATATCCTGTTACAGTAATTATTATAAAGAACAATTCTGTGGAAACCACACCCCGTATAGCCATAGAAGCAAGTTTAAAGGGTTAACACGTTGAGCTAAATAACAGTTACAAGGTCAGGGTAGTTTTCACTAATTGAGGGGTTAAGGCACTATGATCTACTATCGAGCCATATTTGGTATTATGTTAGAATGTATAATTGAATAACGTGCTGAGTAAAAACAAATGTGCTAGAACATGGAAAGAAGATTATATTATAAAAGTAAATTACGAACGTTAAATAGTTTTTCTAATATTGAATTTTATTCTTAAAAAAAAGTTATTTATCGCGTATTTATTTCAGAATTTTGAAAAAGCATCCTTTTGATGGTTAATTTATGAATGTAGTTAGTCGTTTTATTTTTATCACTATTACTTTCCAACTTTTCTTTTGCCCATCGCCATATTTTTCTGCCTAACAACATACCATAGATGGAAATGTCATAGTCCCTCTGGACAGTCTTGACAGTTATTTAGTTAATTAAAATAGAACCCATCCATGTTTCATGATAATATAACATATTGAAACAATAATTTTATATTCATATATATACACATAGCGGAAAATATTAATTATAAGAACTAAGCTTTCAAACCGTGTAATTGTTTCAACTTATATTTAAGATCAGAATCGTGCTCATAAACATAGTGTAAAATTATCGTATTTGCGTAAACCTGAAGCAAAGTAATCAGCGATGTATTGGGAGAGGGTGAGGATACCTGTATATTTCACCATAGATAATCTCATTGGAAGAATCAAGATTTAACCAGCATTCTCCAGGGATCAACAAAATGTTTACTTCTTTTATTTCAGGATAACCTCTCGTCTGAGATAATAATACCGTCCTGAGGAGCAAGCTTTTAAAGCGCTATAAATCTTGGGAGATTGCTCAAGATGCCCGGCGGTGTCAGTTTCATAGGAAAAGGTTTCAAGGCACAGAAATTTCAGCCATTATAGTTTGTAACTACTAAATTAATAATAATGTAAAGTTGTTTATGGTTTTGGCTACTTGAGTTCAAAGGTCTGCCCTTACATTCCAAAATTGTGTAAATGTATTATTAGTTAGTTGTTTTTTGTAAGTTAATAAATAGTTTTAATGTTAAAAGTTAATTTCTATTGCTTTCAAATTAATATTTAGCAGATAATATAGCATTCAGATGTTCTCTCGAAACGAAAGCAGCTTAGAATTTTATTTACTGACGATAGAAACTGAGAGAAAATTTTCTTGAACAAATAATTCATTTCGCTGCCTGCCAAGGCCTCAGGAGTTGAAATAGTTTGTTTTAATTAGCAACATCAGTTTTCTTTTAAATCGGTGTCAGATAACATCGGTTTACCTTTTGCAGTAATGTTAGCATTAATTTTTAATATGGCTAAAATATGAAGTTCGAATGGTACCACCTGCCTACAGCTAGCTGGGCAGTCAGGTTCTTCATTAAATTACGTTAGCTGTTTTCCTACCTAATATACGAGTATATATATATATATATATATATATATATATATATATATATATATATATATATATATATATATTTAAAAAAATTAAATAATCTGTTTTTTTTTTATTGAATTACATATTTTTTGCTAAGCATGTTCTTCTCCCAGGAAGAATTTTTTTATATTTATTGAATACCATAAATTTTTATCTGTTTTAAAATTTATAGGGTTGGTCAGAAAAACATGTTTCAAAATGAAAATGGTAAAAGGGAACTTTATATTCGGTGTCTGACGTCGTTCTGTGACATTAGTTTCTATTCCACACACAATTCGAGACTGCCAAAACAGCTTATTGTTCTCTTGAAAATCGATGTATAGCCAAATCATATTCAATAAAGACTGGCTCTGGTTGATGGGGTGAAATTTTAAGTAAATGTATTTATCAGCATTTAATTTTTGGTTTATTTAATTGTTTTTTTTTTATAATTTATCTGTGAACGTTAATTATTAATTAATTCCTTTGCTTGTTCAATTTTCATTAATTTATTACTTTTTGATTGCCAACTAATTTCATTACTTCCGGAAATCTTATCTTCAAGGAAAATTAAATATCAAAAAACAAAAATACTTACATATTTTTAGCAACATTTTTGCTATATTTTTGAGATTAAAATTAATTAAATTAAAAATTATTTTGTACTTAAATAATATTTATAATCTAAAACACAAATATGGAATAGAAAAAGCCAGGAACTAAAAAGAACAATAATTACTCCCGGATAGATTAGAGGTTCTGAGACCAAGTCTTGGTCACGACCATTGTTTTTTTTAGTTTCCGGCTTTTTTTTGTTTCATATTTGTATTTTAGATTGTTAATATATTTAATAATAATCCTGTGAATTAATTCCAATTTTATTTAAAATGATTTGGTTTTCAAGAAACTAAAAACTAACGCAACCCAACCTTCTGCATTTATTTTCTCCCTAATTTAGTATCTAAGCATTTTACGGTTTAAACAGTACAGTTTGAATATGTGATATAGTAATTCAGTAATATAAAATACAATTAAAAAAAAAACACAGATAATTATTAAAAAAAAACAGTAACTTTCAAAAAGTTTAAAAAATCAGTGACAAAGAAGTACCTTTTTAATTCATTTTATATTATTATGTTGTTCTCATTGTTGAGTTTTGAGCCAGTAGGACTATAACATCTCTAATAATGGTATATTGAGGCTGAATATTGTGGAGAGGGAAAATAAATAGAAAGAGGAAGGTTGGGAAGTACTTGTTTATTGAAATTTGGTTACTCAGAATTGCTAAATGCATTTGAAGTAACGTTCCAATTTGCAATGGTGGTCTTTTATCAGTGCAGTATCTAACACTCTGCAACGTGGCTCAAATAAACTATTATGTTTATTATTTCGTAGAAAGGAATCACTTAGTAATTTTACATATTAAAAGAAATAAAAATGTATCTTATTTTATTTTTTTATTCGGTTCTCCTTCCGTATTTATATATAACCGCACACTTTGTATTTTTTGTTTATTTTAATTTTGAACCCTGATGATGCTTATGCTGAGTGAAACTTGTCTGTCATAAAAATCAAAGTAATGTCCGTGGTCTTGTACAATGTTATTTTTTCATTTCCTTATTATATATTATTATCAATGAATTAATTCTCAAAGAACACAAATCAACAAAATAAAATATTTATGCGCACGCTGAAATTTTAACCCGCGACCCGTGGATTTATAATCAAGGACCTTAACCGCTTGACGACGAAGCCCGTAATTAAAACAGCATCATATAATTGAAACCAAACTGCAATTATGAAGAAAAAAAAAACTAATAAAAGTTTCATATTTTGCGGCTAACGACCAAATGATACAACATCGTTTTCCAACTCAGGTGTCGCGGTTCCAATCCTACGCTAGCTCTTCTGTTAGGTTTACTCTTCCTGCATTGCAAAATCAACATTTTCCGCTTTAAAAAAAAAACTTTCGACGGCATGTGTGGTTGAGTTGTAAGACGCTCGACTACAAATCCAAAGGTTGCGGGTTCAAGCCCGGGGTGCGCAAATAAATTTTATTTAATTAATATGTTTCATAACAAATTTATTTCATAAAAAATAATCACTGGCTCTAGACGGTTGTGAACAGTTGGGACTCTTGTGCCATTCACTATATATACTGTGCGGTATTCACTATATATATATATTAATTATGGTAATAGGAGGCATTCAAATATTGCTGGGTTTTTGTCACCTGGTAATATTAAACCTTAAGACAGAAGTATAAATATAAATATGTAGTGTTATTGTGATATTTTTTATAAACAATTTAATGTGTAGAAACTTAACACGATCGAACAGTTTACAACAAACCTTTTTTAAAATAATTTTTGTTATAAAAATTAATCCTTTACTCCACACACTACCATACAATATTTTATCAAAACAGACACACTGCTATGGTGATTGGGTTTGACTACTAATTTATAAATATGTTGTTGTTTAAGAATAACTTGATAAGTGCAAGCCGGCAGTTTTTTAGGATGGCAATTTTACAGTTTGAAGTGCCCCCACAAATTCCGGTTAATTCAGGTTTCCGGGACATTTTGAATTAAATAAATAAAGAAAAAAATGCAGAAATGATTTGCTTGATCAATATCTGTTATCAAAACAATTAACATATACGTACCTTACAACTTTTACTCTTAGTTTGATCGAAATCTACAAACACCTCTTATCATTTGTTGATCATACCAACCGTTTTGATTGTTCACATATCTTTACAAATGACCATGGTATTGATAGCGATTTCGAATTTCAATACGGATATCAGGATTTTACTAAATTAAATTAAATGCACCAGTAAACGATTTTTTACACTTAACATAATGTTACAAAACATTATATGAGTTTTTTTTAATATTTTTGACTATCATGATACGAGCATGAGCCTAGTAACAAAATATTTTTTAAATTTTTGAAACACCTTTAAAACTTTTGACGCTTTCCTTCAGAAATCTCTTATAAATCCTTAATGCCAAAAAAATAGTAAAAAAATGTAACATCCTTTCTTTTCACTTGGCCAGAACTCCTTCATCTCAGTCAACCAGCATGTGTAGTGTATAGTGTAGAGGCGTGTTGGGTGGGGGACGGTGGGGGCCTTAGCACCGTGTAACGCCGCCGGAATGTTTAAGCAGAAGCGAGATTTATGACCGCTTGGAGACGTAAGGGGAGACGGTGTGGAGCCGTTAGACCCCAGACGAGTAGCGACTGTACTGTCTCAGATCTGGTACAGAGAGAAGCAGTGCAAGATAAGTGCTGTAACAGTGGACAAGCCATGAAGCCTTTCTTTCTATTGTGGGTGCTAGAGATTTTGACAAGGGTATTGATTTTCATTGAAGCGATGTCTTCTGGGTGAGAAGAAGAATAACGTGGTAACATTATCAAGCTCTCTCTATATCGTCGCTGGAAAGGTAAAAGAGCTTTAGCGACACTTTGGTCGATAATAAGTTAAATATGCAGTTTTGATCAGTTTTTTTTCATCGAATGCTCTGACTCTCGTTTGATTCTAAAGACTGTTGTGGCCCTTCAGCCATCTAAAATATATTTACTTTTTGAGAGAAGGCTTGACTTAAACGACACAAGTTTCGGACTTTTTTAGATTTTCGTCGCTTCAGGTAACTCAGTGAGAGCATTGAGTGAGCTTTTTTTTCAAAGATCCAACTAGGTACTGAAGATTTATGCATTTTATTGTGAAAAAACTTTTAAGTGCTCTGGTGTAAGATTCCCGAAATGGCGCTTCAGTCTTTTTGCCTTTCCGGCTACGATATATTGTTTATCGTTTCAGATTAAAACTGTTATGAATTATCTCAAAATAAATAACCAAGGATTTTTGTTGTTTGACTTTAGGAGTATTGCATAATATAATTTTTCATGCGACATATGGATTATGTTTATTTAATTGTTAACCCTCAAAATTGACAAAAAAATTTTTTTTGTGATAATTCTTGGTGAAATTCATTTTTAATACGAATAAATAAGTGGAAATAAGTCATAAAAGTATATTTTATTTTTTAATCCATATTGTCGAATTGACTTATTCTTTTCTTTTGTAATAACAGCGAACAAAACAAGTTTCATTTTTTTTTCCAAAAAAGATCAACGTGAATAATGTTTAGGAGAAATAGATATTCAAATGTTGTCAGAGAAACTAAATTGGCTAACAGTGAAACAGATGCTGACATTAAACACAATGATATTTACACACAAATAAGAAACAATTTGTTACCAAAATATTTTCTAGCAAAATTATTTACAAGGACGTGCAAAGAAATCAGACTTCCAATAAAGAATAAATCTAATGCGCAAAATAGTTCATTTTACAAAGGGACGAAATATTATAATGTACTGCCGAAAACTATAAAAATTAAACAGTGGTTTGAAATATTCAATGAGTTAATAAAATTTGGACAAACACATTATTTTTTATTGTTTTTTCTTTGTTATTATATCTGTGGTCTTACACAAAGTTATTATTTAATTTTCATATGTAAAATTAAATCACATAAAATCCAATAGTATGTATTATCCAGTCATACGAGTTAATAAGTTATATTTAATATTGTCCACTAGTATACGAATTATAATTAGTTATTTCGTCAACTTAAATGCACAAATAAAATAAACTAATCTAAAACTGAACTTACCTACTAACATGGGAAAAAAATGAAAAGTTAGAAGACAATAAAAACAAATATTTGGGTAAATGAATAGGTAGGTACTTATGTTTTAACGTAAAAATAAAACATAATAGGAATAAAAGCGGTGCTTGTTTCGTACACAATTGTGTTTTGATTTAATACTTTGAGATTTTTTTAAAAATAACAATGCTTGCAATAGATGCACAAGAGAAAGATTTTTTTAAAATGTGTACGGCCTGTTTCCGTCTTAAATTAATTATTTATACACATGTTTGAATACTTTGGTTTCATTTACTCGGTTTAAATGGAAAGTTCAGTCCAGTTTTCAAGCTCTTATATATAATTTTCGGGATTCATTTTCCATAAAATAAGGTTATTTTTTAATAAAATATCATATCATATTTTAAACAAATCGTAGAGCATTCAATAAAATGCGTTCAATTTTTTCTTGCCTAATTAACGTTCATTCGAATATAATAGAACTCAGTATTTTGCACATTTAACGATGCCGAGTATTTTTTTATCGACATACGTGTTAAAAATCGGAGTCCGAAGTAATTCTGAGCAATAAATCAAATTGGATTCAGTTTGCGTTGACAGTTCCACCGTGTCACAGCAAATGTGTACAGCGGGACGCGGCCGCCGGACTGGCATGATTGATCTACTTTTAATGTCGTTTGCACTGACGAACGTTTGTGGAATAAATGCACTAGGTGTACCTCTAATTAGGAATATGTCCGCTGATAATTTATAATTTGTTGACGAAAAACAACATCTTCTGCTGTACGTAAAAGGCCTCTCGCGTGATTTATTTTCATTATTTGGCTTAGCAAAATTTTTGAAATAGATATTTTTTTATGAGAATATGGGATAGCCATATTTTTTTCTAATGGGTAATTAAAGTTTTTTAATTTATAAATTAAACGCGTCTGAGTTTTTTGCTTGATTCAAATTATAATTATGATTGTATATAACGAAAATTATAATTTAACACAAATTAAATGAAATAATAAGTAGTATTTGAGTATGTGATTTATTTATACTACCATGAACTACATAATTATTTGAAACCCATATTTGTTTTCCCTTACATCATTTTAAACAGTGGACCGCACTAGGGGCATGTTTCATAAAAATAATTGGTTTACAATTTAAGGTAAAATACCCAACCAATCTGAATTATCTTTTTTGTAATCCAAAATATTTGCGAATATCTATCTTATCCTTATCTTATCCTTATCTTATCCTTATCTTATCTTATCTATATTATCCTTGTGAGCTATTTTACTGTATTTTTTTTAAAATTAGTTATTCAAGAACAATTTCTAAAGTGACCTCTAATTATTTTGCGACCAATATATTATAATTAAAAAAAAATAATAATATAGTTCTCAAGTGTTTGTAATACCTTTTGAAACAAAAAAGGTTATTGTTTATTTTAGTATTTTAGTCATAAATCGAAAACAAAATTGTATCCGAATGAGTGTGTTCCTCTGACACGTCAATAAAAAATGTTCGGAAATTCTTAAGGTTCGAATGTATGCAATATTTTCAACATTAAATGTGTGCCTAAGAAATCCTGCCAAAGCAAAAAAAACTATACCGAAATCAGCTCGCAGGGGATTCATTTTCTTTCTCGTAAAGTATTTAGCATCAACTAATGTTTCTAACCGCTTACAGACTAGTTCGGGTCGAATAATACTCTATATATCTATTAGTACATAAAAATAAAGTTTTTATCTCTCTTTGGATCTACTTTCTGATATTACATATAATAACTTGTAGCGCATATTCGTGTAAGACGATTCAAGACGATAATATTACCACGGGGGGTTGTTTGAAAGCTTAGAACACCTGCTTCGAGAGTGGAAAAAAGGTTAAGATCTGCTGGTAATACACTTCAAGCAAGGCCAACATGATTGACATTCGAACACTGTAAAACTCAAGGACGTCGTTGTTGGCTGCTGAAATCCAAACATGAAATTACCATTTAAGTATGTTGTTCTATCGTCCGTGAAAGGGATATTATTGTTGATTATTGAGGTCAATGTATATTTTCTCCTTGAAAAAATAAAAAGTTTAGCACGTCCGTAATGCTTGTTTTCCTTAAATTATATAGGTTCAAAACTGTATGCAATATTTGAATCCAAATTGATCAGCACCCAATTTCAGAATAATCATAATCTAGGTACCGCTAAAGATAAGTATAACCCGTGAGAGTTGTTATAAGGTATATTGTAATGTATTATATTATGAATTAAATAAAAATACACATTTGTTTAAATCCACTTTATTTGGTATAAATATGTCGACTAGTTTCGATTCAACTGAATCTTTTTCGGGACTTAAAAATAACTAATGATAATTTATTGTATTATGATTCGTGTGTGTTAACATATTGCTGGTACCGAATACCTTATGCCAAACAATTGTAGTATTCACATACATGCTTATTTTATCACACTACGTAAGTATGTTGTACATTCTAATATATTCTTGCTCTATCACTCCTCTATCTTAAACAATGTGAATTTTACGTTTTCTAATACCGACTTGTTATATTTCTCTTCTCCGTGTTGTTTTGTTTGTATGTGGTTTTGTATAGTCACATACCCTATATTAATGACGGTGTTGTGATGATGAACATGTTGGTTAACAGGTTGTGATTAAGAATAAAGAGAAACTTTTCTAATTAACGCTTTGTTCCGCAGAAGTTTTCCTTCAACTCCGCTTAACAAATCACTCGAGTTGGTTCTGTATTTGTTTTCATCGATTAACATCATCACGAGCCTATCAGGACACCGTTTTATAACAATTATTAGTTTTCTGACGTCATTGGTTAAATTTTATGTTAAAGAGTGTCAAGTGTATAACAATTTGTATATTTTACCAATCGTATCTCAGAATGTATGTCGTATAGCCCAAATATATATATATATATATTAGAATGTGGCTATATTGTGTAAGAATTCCTGTGAAAATCCGAAATTCCGTTGAAAAATATACATAATATGAAGAGAAAAAAAAATGAGAAATAATTATTGTCTAAACATGAAAATATCTGAGAACCAGTCAAAGAACATTTACAAGTCATAAATTTAATACTCACAACATTTCGGAATTGCAACTCTTTCACCCTAAAATCAATAATTTTTACAATGGATGACCATGTTAATTTTGAACTCTTTGGTTCTTGGTATTAATTATTGTTTGTCGATGTTAACTTGAGCATTTGAAAAAACTGTTCAATCCTTTGTCAAATCTATTAAATTTATTTCTCATCATAAATAACGTACCCGAAAACACTATCTCAAATTTATTAGAATTTCAATTCCGATCCTTGATTTTCACAATTAAAAAATAATAATTTAGCCCTTAATTCAAAGCACCAAATAATGAATACTCGCTAAAAACCTAATCATGTAACCTATGCCTATACCTATTACGTTTACGTAGATGGACCGGTTTATTTATTTTAAATCTATTGAAGCTTTAACATAATTTGTCATGTTGCATTCAATACCACAATCATTAATCAATTACATTGCATTTCTATCGTTGATTGATTGATTGGTACTTGCAATTTGTTGGATTAAATCGTTAGTTTTTTTTATCGAATGGGCCAAGGGTCAGTGAATTAGGGAAATTATAATGACAATATGTGTCTTCGTCATTCTATTAGTTGGAACAATAATAGTAATCAAAGTTAAATAAGCTCCTCAATTGAAAAGATCTCACATGACTGTTTGTTCCGTCCAATTATTTTCAAATAATGAATTGGAGTTTTTTTTTGTGTTTTTTGAGTTCCACGGAATTGACGAAAAATCTGATGAGTTGCCTACATATTTATATTTTGCTACAAATATTTTTAAGGTCAAACGACCTCCTTGACCTTGGCCACGAATCTTAAGGTCGCAGCTTCGAGGCCCGGAGCGCGCGCGCTAGTAAAATGAATTTAATTTACATTCATATTTTATTTTGAATAAATAATATTTATGCAGGTCCTAGAGTAAAAATTAGTATCGCCCTGTAAACTACCACTATTAAAAATTGAAACGTCGCTTGAAAAAGCTTTGACTGTGTTTAGAGATCAAAAAATAAATATCTTAATTAGCCAGGCACTTTTCTACCTCCTTCCCCTCTCCACTATCTATAACCTCACAAAATACATGAATTGAGATCCCATATAGAGATGTCATCGTCCCACTCACTCTAGACAGTTAGGACTCTAATGCGGCATTCATATAAAAAATATAAAAATTATAAATTGAAATAAAAAAAAAAAATTACATTGCTTCCTATTAGATTCGTATGAAAAGTGTTTATTTTAAAGTGGTTTGTAGGTGATTTTAAAATTATCCAATAATATGTGGAGTGGGTATACCTAGTATACTTCATATCAAAGTCCCCTAAAAATATGAATACTCAAAATCATATAAACACATTAGGTACAATCTTGGACAGTTGTCACATCGTTAGGTTGGTATGAGAGTTTTCGCATAGATCTGCCTCAAAAGCTTTGAATGAGAAAAAAGGGATCTTAACCCATGAATTATTTCCTCGTTTTTATTACATCAACATTCTATGGGACAGGGGAAATGTGATTGGGATTGATCAAATTTATATCATTAATCATGTTGAACCATTTATATTTGCAAGCTTGAACTAGCTCAATTCTCTGTTGTTATTAACCATTCAGAGTTTTATCTGTTAGTACGTGCGTACATACGTAGAAATGTGAACTTTTCTAATTTTGATCTTGACTGAAATTATCTTTTTTTTTTAAATCTTCAAAATATTTCAAATGCCTACCACCCACCTTATAAAAAACGTCCTATTATGTATTTTAGCACACACTATTTTTTATTTTAAATAAGGTATTATTTGTCTCATAATCAATGACTTTTTAGAAAGTTATATTTTCTTCGATGCTACAAGTGTTATTCGCCAGATAATCATTTAATAAATGATAATAATTAATACTTTAAATGGTCACTTAGATGGGCAGAAAATCATATGGAAATAAACACATATTTAATATTATTTTGACGGATTAAGTTCAATTTGATCGACCCTACTAGTTAGTTCAAGAGTAGCTAGAAAAATATTATCGGTGAGCGTTATATACTGCGGTGATACATCCCCATCTCAAAAACGGTGATTCTCAGTCATCACTGGAAATAACAAAGTTTCAACTGACACGGTAATGTCATGCGATAATGTGCTCTATAGAAGTTACTTTAGAGTTTATTATCGTATATCAGTGCGGTGTCAGATGGAACCTTGTTATTCCAAGGGGTCGACATTCTAAAAACTAAGAAATTTAAAAAAATAAGAAACTTTCATAGTAACTCCACACAAAAATTTTCCCCTTGGAGATTTTTTGAAAAAAAAGGAAGGCTTGAACCTGTTTGTAGGAGGGAAGAAACACATAGGCCGGCAAATCGTTTTATATTCGAGCTGTGGAACACAGAACGGGTCATAGAAGCGACCCGTTCTCAGGTGATAAATTTCAACCGTGCACAAATGTTAAGCGCGTGTTCGCCGTGTTTTCCGACTGTGCACCGGTGACGAAAAAATAATGACGCAACTTTCTCGAAGTATATTTTTTTGAAATATCGGTAGAATAAGGACAGTATTCCCACCTGACATCTGTGCTCTAAAGATTGCAATCCGTTAGTTAAGATAAGGAAATCAATCAAACGGGCCACCCGTTTCTGCACGGAGTCAAAGGTTTTTTTTCAGGTATTTTGAGGCTCCAAACTAGAGGTGGCTACAAAACTCAACAGCGGGGCGCACTTGCGATTTGTACAATACAATCAGTTACTGCGAGGCTAACCATTTCAATTTTGTATTTATCGTGATTTTTATAAGATACTGATTTGGTTTTTCAGACTACTAAATTAAAAATAATATTCCTTACAATAACAACAACTCTAAACGTGTAATATGTGTTGATTCGATTTCATTAACGACATGTTTAATTTGAAACTTAATACCCAGGCTTCATGTATAATAAATGCACTAAAACGCTAGCAAATTAATATCTCGTTTTTAGTTATTACAGCATTGAACTACCGCGGTGATAAGTTCAGCGGTTTTTCTATTTGATTTATTCAAAGGAAATGCATTGTTACATTAGAGCAAAGTGTCAATGTCCTTCGAAACACGAATTAAAGTGACGTGCTGTAACCTCTTGGTCCTGACGAATTCTCAGGCTGGGCTTACTCCAAGTAATAAATAAATCACACCATTTTATGTGGCAAAGATAGGGGCTGATGAGTTAATAATGTATGCAGTACTTTATCGACAACTTGTACAAAATTGAGCTAAAATTTCAAACAATACCCCTTTTTATGCAAATTTCAGAGCCTCACTGTATAGGCATAATAATATCGATGTCGTTTTGCGGTGATTAATTGGTGGGCTATGGGGCAAAAGGTCGACTGTTGGTATCGATATGCAATCAATTGTGGTTCGTTTCCGTGTTTTAGGGCTAGGGTCATTATGGACCCATGTCTGAGAATAGCCGCCTCTGACCCAAACTGAGGTTTCCACCATTCAAGGAGCTGGTCAGGTCTATTATCTAGTCCAGATCCTGTTTGGTTCGATTTATTACATTGTATCAGTTTTCTCATGACAATGTTATCACAAAAGGTGGAAAATTATAATAAACCCCACCTTTTATTTAGATTTACTGATTTTCAGATCAAAATTCACTGAAAGTTATATACAGAAGTGACTTGCACACATTATTTATAAACATTTTTTTAAATCACATACAAGTATGAACTTACAAATAACAATATGATTTAAGTTGTGCAAAAACAATATGTAGTTACTGGCTGGTTTTATCAGAGTTTAATTCCGTATATTCGTACTGAATATACATGCATTTTGAAATAACTTGTTACATATTTTTACCAAAAGTTGACAAAGTTTGAATCAAACAGTTTGATAATGACCTTAAACGCCAAAACAGCAGTCACTGGAAACAAAAACTAAAAACACAAAATACGAAGAAAGGATATCGCTTTCACAACTCCATACCTCACGAAGGAAATAGCGTTGCTGAAAATAGTAACACTAAGCTTTTCAGTTCTGAATTTCGCCATGCTAGAGTTCTTCGTCACTAGTTTTTGTTGCTTCAGCACACGGAATGTCTGCTTTATAGTTATTTTCAAACTACAAACATATACTAAAAGGGTTGCTTGTGCTTTCATTCTTAAAATGTGAATGTCATTATTTGAACAAACGGTATTTGCAAGGCTTCCACCCAATATTGGTTTTACCAAGACAGACCAAAACATGTTTTTTTCTTCAACTGCTCCCAACGGCCTAGAGCCAGTTGTACTACTCATATGACAACCCCAATCGGGGTATGTTGTGGTGTTGAAAGTAGTGAAGAGGGAAGAATATGGAGATGGGGAAGAGGAAGGTGGGGAAGTACTTGGCTATTCAGATCTAGTCACCAAACACGGCTAAATCCATTTCAAGCAACGTTTGGATTCTGAATGTTGGTCTTGCACCAGGACAATACTGAGAAAATATTCTACTTTGGAAAATGCTCTCAGAAGTGCAGCAAATTAAGTCGTTTTATAAATGTTTAATGAATTAATTGTGAAATAACGAAATTTAATTTAATAAAATTTATTTGCGCTGGCTGGGATTCGAAACTCTGGATTCATAGCCGAGGATCTTAATCACTCGCCACGAAATTTAATCCATTCCAATACAGGACAGTGCAGATAGATTCCAATATAGATGAGAGCATTTTGAAAATTAGCAAGAAGTCGGTAATTCTTCTTAAAACGCAATATGATAAAACAACCAGGCTAGAATGATTTAAGATTTAGCAATACTATGAATATTCCCAGTGGAATTGTTTCAAAAAGCAGTATGGTGTAAGGACCGTCTTGGAACTATTAAACATAGCTCTGGGCGGTCACACGTCACAGAACAGCTCGGTGATATATTGGAGAACTTCTGCAGATTCGAGCCGGTATCTTCACCCTGTGCTCTGCGATCTGTCATTATACACTAACACTTATACGAATACTTAGAAAACAATGTTTTATTGGAAGTTTTGATCTTCACTTTAAAAACCTTAACTTTTATCGGAGTTTCGGTCGTCAACCTCGGAAACCAATATAAATTTAAATTAACAAAGATGGGCGATTTGTCACCCACATCGGCCTGTCCCCCCAAGTGATTGATCAAATGATGCCTTCATAACTAGGGAGCTTACCAAATCTAATGACCTCGTTACTCCTGAACAAGACCTCAATGATAAAATGTTAATTTGACCATCATAAAACGTAATTGATGTTACTAGCGAGACATTAACTTATTCCGTGACGGATCCTTCTCCGAGAGTAATAAATTGACATTATAAAACTACTAACTTTAGCCAAATAAAAGATTACCTAGATTAATTGTAGTAAAAGCTCTTAAAGGATTGCGCAGATAATATAAAATATTATGAAGGGAAATGATTAATTTTTCGAATGAGTTTTTTAAAAGAGCTTTAAAGCTTAGGGTTCTTTCTTTTTAGCTTATGACTTTAAGCAGTCCTCAGTTACCGCCAAGAGAGGATTTTACATTGCGTCTTACTTTTAAGAGGGATTTTTTTATGCTAAGCTTATTTTAACTCTGTTAAAGTGTGATAGATGCTGGTGATTATATTCACACGCTGCGTTGGCTTAATATTTTCTCGCATATTTGTATTTGTCAACATCACCACCATTTTCAGTATTTCCGGGGACCTATTATTTCGACAAGGCGCTTCGTGTATTCTCCATTCTGCACTCATATTATGTAGATTATTTATATCTGCTTACAACATTTCTCTTTTTCCAAAATGATTTATTTTCTGATCTGATAATATCAATTCCGAAACAGCAGCAAAATTTTAAACTGATTTTATTTAAAAAAAAAAACAATGTCGTTAGCACTTGCTCCACAGACGTTATTAAGCGTGATTGTTTCAATCGTTTCCTTTTTTTTATTTTATGCGTTTTTTGTTTGTTTAATGGTACATAGACTCATTAACATCAAATAACAAATAAATTTGCAAGTTTGGTATGTTTCGGTCCAATATCTTTGAAAATAGCGAAATAAAAAAGGGGTTTAAATATGGCTTTTAGGAATAAAAATAACATCGGAACTAGCCTCAAAGACTCAAAAAGTAAAACACCTAAGCTTAAAAACATTGTAATTTGTTATTATTGAATGTAATGTCACATACATTGCACAGACTGGAAGGGCTTTTTCAACTAGATTTATAGAACATATATGTTGCTATAAAAACCATAATGAAGATTCTAAATTTGCAAACCATCTCTTAGAGAAAAACCATGTCCCTCTGACCAATAACGAGCCAACGACTTTACAAATTGAAAGTAATGGTTTCAGATTTAATTTACTTGAGCAGTTCGAAATAAACAAAAAAATGAATGATCCAAATATAACAATAATCAAACGAGACTAATTTTATTTACAATTCTTATTTTGTAAAAAATAAAAATAGAAAGAAATTCCTAATAATAATAAAATGCTAAGCATAATGATTTCAAATAATCAAAAAAAAAGGTTCTTATTTAATAGATTCATACAAACCATTTCATAAACAGAGGAAAAAACCAGTGGCAAATCACATTATTCAAAATGTCAATTACTTTCAAGACTAAATGAGGAAAAACAAGATTAAAGTTAAGTACCTTATAAAACAAGAAATTCGGGATAATTTGGTTTTTGCCATAATTAGTCACTAAACGGACCAAAAATCATCTAAATAAGTCATAACCATGTGACTTAACCACAGTTCGATAATGGCCTTAAGCTCGGAAATAGTTGAAAATAAAAACTAAAACTAGCAGAACTAAATATAAATAATATTGATTTTAATTCAATTGTATCAAAAAAAATATATATAATGGAGTTTTACAAATTAAAGAAAAAAACTTTAGATTATATCACCAAGTTCTTACGTCCACTTTGGTTCTAAAAATTCTTCCCATTTTAGCTTCTATTTAAAAATTAAATTGTTCAGTATTTGAAACTAAAATGATTTCTCTTCATTAATTTCTGAAAAGTGTAAAAATAAGCATGGAACAAAAAGTTTAAATTATCCAATTTAAAAAACATTGACATAATTTTATTTCCCTTGCCCCATCCGGGTCCGGAACCATATTGAAATCGCTACGAAATGTGCCTTCAGAGGTCTCCACACTGTGCTAATTCAATAGTTTACATTAATAATTGCAATTAACTTTCGTTATATAGCCTCTAGGACTGCTTTCACAAGATTTGTCTTGGGCGGCCAACTCGACGTCTTTCTGGAATTTTTGCCAGTCTTTTGTACGGAAGCTACTTCTTTGGTGAATTTAGATCATGTCCAAGGCACTGCATTATAACTTTTCAGTAAAGAGTAGATGTGGTTACCAATATTCAATACAAAAAAATCTAGTTCATTGGTTTTTCAGTGCGTATTATAAAAAATAGTTACAATTATGGATATTTTTGTAAAGACCAAAATACGTAGATAAAAAATAAATATACCTCTTGCAAGTTAGTCATCATAGATATTCACTAATAATATCATAACGATCCCGATGACCCACAGATAGGAGTTTGCTAAAGTGCGGTGTATATCCGCTATTTTTCGGGTCGGAAAGTGAATTTTAACGACCCATAAAGCACGAGTCAAATGGCCCAACCTTTCTTCACGTATAAATGGCTCCGTGCTCCTAAAGAGTGGTGCACACCTATATCTACGGGAGATTCTACATTCATAGAAAACTGGCCTTTTCCTTTGTTGCATGCAGGACCGTATGTATTGCGGAGAATATAATGTTACAGGACAGGACACATGTATTTCAAAGTAACTTTTGAAATACCATGTAAAATACTAACCAAATTGAATCTTTATACAAAATTATAAAATACAAGGTGTTTAACGCTTATTCCGTAAATTTTCTGGGAGTATTTAATTATGAAAAACTAAGGAAAACAAATAATATTAATAATGCAAAACGCACGCAGGGCCTGTTTTATACTAAACATAATTTAATTTTGGATTTACGGCTAAAATATCCGATCAAATTGGAAGATCTTTTTTAATTGGGCGGTTTAACATATATCTTCGTTCTTATAAAAAAACGATGATGAAAAAATGTACGGAAGAAAAAATTGGACATACCTTAAGAAGACACTCTACACGCAGCATTAAAAAATTGTTCCATTTTTCAAGATTGATTTCTCCTGATAAAATTAGCAACTGTCGGAAAATCAACTTAAAAAAATAACATCAAAATGTTTTGTACAGCGTTAAAATAATTTTTGAAAATATATTGAATAATAAAAGTATATTACCGATATGTATTAGGTATACAACTTGGCTTCGACCGTTTTCTTATAGATGGCTTTAGTTGTAAGTAGTGGTAATAGACATTATCCAATATTTTCTTGCATCTGTCAACATAATCACATAGAAACATTATTTGATTTGTGCCTGCATTATAAAGTTATTCTCGATTGAAAATGTCAGTTTACGAGCTAAATTTTTGTCGTTTGCGGGAGGTTTTAATTGACAAAGCGCAACTCTATGTTGCATAAGTGGTACTATATATATATATTATACTTGAAAAGGTTGAAATGAAAAGTCTGACCCCACCCGCCGTATATTCCAGACGTTGTTCTCTCTGACTATTGCTTGTTTCGATCAAGGGCACACGATCTGGCGACCAGCACTTTCGGTCTTATGAAGAAGTAAAAAAGTGAAACGATTCGCGAATTGCTTCAAAAGATGACCAGTTTTTTTAAAGCAGGATTTGTACGCTGCTCGAAAGATAGTGGCCAGCGATAAAAAAATATTGGAAGTTATTAATAAATTATCAGTTTTTTCGAATAAAGCCTCGATTTAAAAACAAACAAAAAACAGCGTAAGCAAAGTTGTATACCTAAAATATTTAGGACACCAAGAGTTAAGATTGTCTGACACGATCAATTTGCGCATTTTGCTTAACATAAATACAAAAAATGAGGTTTGTAGTCAAAACTATTACGATCATCTTGTACCAGGTGCGTAGCATGATCAAGCAAAGTATATCTGAGGGTCAATGCTAGAAGTTTTGTAATTGGATTTAGTCATCAGAATGTATCCTGAAAATGGTCTGTACTTTAATTCTAAATACCTGTGTCAACTGCTCAAGATGGATTAAATTATGGCCTGTCTTATGTGAATGTTAACACAATGTTCCGCATTTTTACCAAAAGAAGTAGACAGATAATTGCTGTTCCTGGAGAATTAACATTTCTAGCGTGGACCCCCATATATATTTGCAACGGTGTATTTATGTAAATGAAGCCAATTGAATGTGCCCAGTGATAATCCATTAGCTCTGTTCATAGTGTAAAATGGTTAGTAAGTAAAAGTTATTAAATGTGAAAAAGTAATTTAGGAATGGACAACTTTTTGGGAATTTTAAATATTTTTGAAGAAATAAAAAAATAACTTTGTACAAGACCACGGATATTATTTTCATTTTTTATGATCAACCGGTTCCACTTAGTCTAAGCATCATCAGGGTAACAAAAAATACAAAGTGTGCAGTTGTATTCACATACAGAGTTAGAAAAAAAATTAAAATAAAATAACAAAACAATAAGAAAACAATAGAATAACATTTAAATTATAATAAAGGAACACAGAGAACGAGACAAATAATATGAATTAAAAGAGACAAAACGTCAACTGAGAAGGCGATTGAAGAATTATTATAAATTTTATGAGCTTACAGGAAATATACTTAATATTGGACTACTGGACAAATTTTCCTAATTATTATGAATATGACTATTAATTTTAATGGCTTTCTTTATTTCTAGTGCTTCTAAATTATTTAATCTGATGCCATGATCATTTTTGTGAAGAATATGAGCACCGGTGCTTTTATTGAAGGTATGATCTTAATCAATAAGATGATTAGCAAATTCAGAGAAACCGTGGTTATTTAATCTATTAAAATAAATAGATTAAAAATAACCACTAATCTATTTAAATGCATTTTTCAATCATTGGCACAAAGTTGAATCCTCCTCTGGTTGCATCGTGTATCACGCGAAACACCGTTTGCAATGTTTAGAATAGTTTGTTGGAAAGTTGTATTTGTATCTCCAATCTGTTCTGGGTGGTGGAAGTTTAAGCGGGTTAAGTTTATGGTGAAAAGCAGCACCACTTTTTGCTGAGAAGTCACGGAGGCACTGGGAGGAGGTATCTTTGTATCTGTTTTACGTTTTGCTTGTTTTTCGTCGCGCTTTCCTAGCGGAGAACTTTAGCCATGAATAGTTGCGCAGTTATTTTGGCGCAGAAAGTGGAGTCTCGAAACTACCGATTTTAAAGTGTGCGCGTCAAAGTAATGTTAACTTGAAGCTAAAAATATGTTTGCAAATAGCAGTAAAACTTCTAGTTCAGTGAGCATTGGCTTCATAAAATTTGTCCAGCTCCGTTTTTTGAGATCTCTAGCTCAGCGTAAATACTGTAGGTTCATCCCGCCATTTCCACAATTAACTCTAAAAGATACAATAAATTTAACTGTTCACGCATGAATTGGTTTTTTATCACTGCGATGACACATTTCGATAAACGGAGGTTGTTGTCAATTGTTTACTTGATAGCATTTTTTCCTACTAAAGAGTCTGCTGGTTTAGTCAGTTTCATTCATTTTAATCATTTTACGTTCAAAATATCTACTTTACCAAACGAAAATGTGAAAAATGTTTGAACACCTTTAACTACCGAATGTTAGGTAATTTACCAATATTGAAAAAATATATATGGTTTAAGGGTTTTAAAAGTTCCGTGTTTTCTCTTAATAAACTCTATCGAAACACAAATAAAAAACGTAGGCCTAATAAATCCATTCTATTTACTAGGTGCTCTTAGGGTCAATTTTATAATGCCTGAAAAAGGTGAAACAGATGTCATGCAAAAAGACTATATATTTCCAGTAGAACCATGTTTTTTGAAGGAAGAAGTATTCATCCTTTCTATATCCTAATTAACTAAATGAGTGATGAATGCAAAGACAGACGAACCGGCTGGTCCATAAATTGATCTGCCATATGATGATTCAAAAAATGTTTACAAGTAAATTCGATGCTAAATTATTACTATTTTTGAGGTCGTTGACTTACGATTATAATTACCTTGAAGGTCTAATTAACCTCCCAGGCTTTATTTTCCCATTCAAGCACGCCATTGTCACCGAAAACAATTGACAATTGCATCGCAATTATTCAGGCATACGTTCTAGGGTATTAAAGTCATGATAGATATACGTATATGACGAAACTTTTACACTAACGCTTAATACCTGAAACCATAAAACCTGCAAAGCATAAACAATAACTTTTACAGTGTTACAATATATATTTTTGGCTACGCAATCAGGGCATTTGAAAAATATTTTAGGTCGGTAGCTGAGTGGAGAACGCGTCGGATTCCCACCCGGGCGTCGTGCGTTCAATTCTTCTGCTGGCTAAGTCCTCCATCATTGCACAAGCAACATCTTCCGCTTTTTATGATGGCAGTAGGAGTTTTTCAAATATTGTCAGGTTATTCGTAACCCGGGAATATTTGTCTTACTTTAAAAAAAATAAAAAATAATAATAATTGTTGAACACTTAATAGATTACACGATACTTCTTAATTCTCTTTCAAAGTGGTAGAGTTGAATATTTCGATGACTAAATGACCTCCATGAGCGAGTGGTTAAGATCCGTGAGGTCACAGTTTAAAAATGTGATGTGCGCATTACAAAAATATCATTAAAATTAACTAAAATTCCGAAGTGGTAGATGTACTTTCAGTAAAAGGCCACCATTCAAAATTGAAACGTCAGATGAAATATCTTTAGCTATCAGATATGAAGAGCCAGGTTTTTTCAACCATCCCCTTCCCCATCTGTTGGAATTCAAAACGATAATTTGTTAAGTTCTCACCTTTTTGTTTGTCATCCAGTTCCTACCTATCACGCCTTTTCGCTATTCGATTTTGTATTCAATAACACTGTGGTCGAAACAAGTGACAATATAAGAAGAAGAGTTTTTTGTTGAACAACGTGTTGCTTGTTGGTGCTTTCGCTTCTTCGTTGGTTTTGTGTTGCTCTCTACATAATTTAAAAATAAGTGTGGTTTCGTTAATGAAGAAGACTTAAGTCAGTGTGGTGTATTCGTGTTCATCAATAATACAAGTGTTTTAAGAAGATTTCAAAAATGCCAAACATAACTTCATCGGTGAGTGAATTGGCTCAGTAAATCCTTAATCCACCCACATCTATAATTACACTCCCATCAAGTAGTGTTTTAGTTTATCGTTTTACAGTCCATTATTCAAAATTCGTCCAAAGCTGAAAGCACATTCGGTATTTTATCGTGGCTTCGTATGCAACACCATCTTTCTACCCTTTCAACTTCCTTAAGCATCACAGCCCTACACTAATTGGGGATGCCAATGTTCTACTCGTATCTGGAACCCCTGTGCGTCAAAATAAACAACACCCAATATTTTGAATGAATTCACGAACGTGATCATCTAAAATAATAATAGTTCTGATGCTTTCCCATTTATTTTTAAATCTTCTCAATAGCAAGATTTCCTACCATTTGTGTTTACCAGACTTGTCTGTCTTGCTGGTCTAAGCTGTCAGTACGCTTTCAGTTCTTCGCTTTGTTTCGAGTATATTTGAAAGACAAGGTTTGTCAATTGGTTGTAAATCCTTGAAAAAATGATGTTTTTCAGATTAAAATTTGAAAACCTCAAAAAAAAATATTTAAGCAAAATATATTCACACTTAAAAAATTAAATCGTTTTTTATAAATAAAAATCTGTAAAAATATATGTACTTGTGTGCGTAAATATAATATACAATTTTTTATTTTCTTATTATTAAAGTAATCAAAATCTTTTTTTTTAATGGGATTGATTAACGATGATACATTCCAATTAAAAAAACTTTACAAAGCTATTGTTCATTATTTCAATAATATTGTAACCTTCTCTATTTTATTGTAATTAAAACTAGAAATTATCACATTTCAAAATTAATGATGGGAAACAGACCGATTTTTTTTCCATAAATATATAACCTCTACCATAATCAAAGTTAATGAAGTATTTTGTAACCCTAGTTACGGACAATAACAACTTTAAACATGTGTTTTTTAATGTTATTATGGAATTTTAAACTTCTGATATAAAACTCTTTAGTTAAGATGTAGAAATTAGCAATATTTTAGTTTATTTATTTTTTTAATATTTTTATTTGAGTTATTTTTAGTATTATCAAACAATTTTTAAAATGTTGTGAATTTTAATATTATAGCTTTTCAAGTTCAGAATAATGCATTATGCGTTGTTATATTTTTTTGGGAACGTAAGAAGTTTTCGAGAATTCCTGCGCCACTCACAAAAAAATCGAGTTTTTTACTTGTCATTTTCACTAACAAGTGCAATTTGTTTATTATCCTCTTAAGAACAATTTTCAATAAAAGCCAGGTGAGGATTTTTTTTGTAAGGTTAAATAGATCAATCTATACAACTATTTTTAGGCTGAAAATGTGAATTTTAATTGTCTTTTCGCTCCAAAGGAATTTATATCCACAACTTCAAACTGACATCGGCATATTATATGGGTGCGTAGAATATTTTACTACGGATACCATTTCCATTTAAAACGTGTTTGTCTATTATCGTCAACACAAAAGGTTATTAAAACCGCCGTTATTGGCTTTGTGCGGTTATGCTTTGGGGATATGAAAGCACACTTCCATTTTCATATATTATTTAAAAAACATTGAATGCACTCAACAGAACGTAATTTAAAATAATAAACACACCAAAGACTCATACCTACTCGATTGCGAAAAGTGCAATTACTTGTTTGTGCAATACAAATTAATGATATCTCAATACGTTTTTCTTGCTTTATTACTTGAGAAAATATACCTAGTGTTTAATTTAATGATTAGTTACACTTAACTATCTGTACACATTTAACTGATTTCCTTAATCTCATTTTAATGGGAACTTAGCACGGGTAGAGTACTTAAGGAGATTTACATCATTATAAGCATTGATACAATTTATATAAGTGTGTGTAATAATTTCTTTAAAACGCAAGGAAATGTTTTTATTTATTTATATTTTGCTTTAATAATTATGCGTTTCAATTAAAGGTACATCATTTTTCATTTACACTTGTGTAAATGCGTTCATATAGCAAAGATCGAGAGTCAAGTTTACAATAAAATAGAATAACTACCTCTACATTGTTATTGTACGCACAAGTGAATACAAACACCGACCGTGTAGGTGAGAGAGGGAGACGAGGGGGTGAAGAGGCTCGGTTTTTCTTTGTGGTTTCCCGGTTCAATAAATCCTTTCGCAGGAAATATAAATATAATGTCACTAAGGACCGGGCCAAGGGTTAGGGGATAGTGTTATGGCTCAGTTGAACCTGAATATATTGGAGTGATACCCTCACTATACTGTACACCGTGAACTGTGGACTACTTTACATATCAACACATTACACGATAATCTATCCACCCACTCAATTTTATTAGAAGTTTGTTTTAAATTTTATTTTAAAAATAACATTCTTACATTTTTTGTAATTTATTTTATTTTTGTTTCAGATCTAATGGATGCATCGTAGACGCAGGTAATTGAGCTTTTTATATTTTAAGATAATACATTTCTCGGGGACCCATCGCTTTGGCAAGGCGCCCAAGGACGCTCTTAGGTGTCCTTGTCCACTTCAGGGTCCTTTGCAGACCCAGCCTTTGGAGTTACTTTCCTGTTCTTTTTCTGCTTCTCGATGTAGTTTAAAAAAAATACTTCAATCTCTAAATTTTTAATACTGATGGACTGTTGATTGAGCTTCATAGGCAAATAGTCAATTGGCCAACCCTTTATTTGTCACGTAAGGCATTAAAATATTAATAGAGCAACTTTTTTGTTCAAAATAAATTTAAGTATCATGTAAATTCTCCCTGTTTACAGTAAAAAGATACTAATTAAAAAAAATATATATATTTATATGTATATATATATATATATATATATAAATATATGTATATATAAGAAAACTACCAATGTTCTATAGTGACATAGTAAAATCAAAAAAAGAAATGAAGAAAAACAGTAAAGTAGTTATCTTAACATTTAATAGTAAATACTTATATGGGAAAACTGTGCGGAGTAGTTTTCATTATTATTTCCAGAAAAGCAAAAAATGACATTTTGTAGATAAAAACTCTTTTTTATTTGTGGATATCTAAAATCGATTTAAATAGATCTTTGGCAATGACTTCTACATAGGTAAAATAACAATACAGCTTACTAGAGTAATGCAAATAGTTTCTATTGAATGAATGTGTTACTGAGAAAGAGTTGGAAGCTAAAAATAATAAATCCTCTGACTTCAGACTAAGAGCGGTTTAAATGAATGAAGTTTTGCGCCAGTTGTTGAGATGAATGCACGCTATATTGTTGCGCTAATGTTATCATATTTCAAAGAAGTTCTTACAGGCTGGTTCAAATAGTGTGAAGTGTCGTTTGTGATTTTCAAAACCTTCGGAATAGATAAAAGGACTCTTATCAAATAAGATACATGTATTTTTATTTATTTATGAAACAAAGAGTCTATATAAATCAAATGTGCAAACATAGTAAAAAATATCATATTCTAGACCAATCTAGTTTCATTAAATAAATCAAAGTAAATACCTACATAATATAAAATATTATAAAAATAATAAACAAAACATTAGATTTACTCGTATATACAATTTTCGTTCTATTAATATAAAAAAGTGAGTTAATGTGATTTTGTAAGAAAGAAAAGTTCAAGTTTGTGCAAATATAGTAATAAATACAATAGATAAAAGTAACATTTTACATAATTTATAGTATCAGTTAGCTTCATTTTATATGATTTCAAGTTACAGTTGAAAATTGAAAAATGATTTTATAATTTGTAACGAACTTACTGTGCTACACCTCCATCACCAAAGGGTTACAATCCTCGCTTTCGAATTTGAAGGGCGCAAGTTCAAGGCTTAGAGTGCGCGAATATTTTTTCAAATAAAATAACACTGCATATTTGCGATACGTTTCAGAGTGTTAGATACTCTAAGTATCGCCCTTCAGAATCGATACGTTGCTTAAAATAGCAACCACCGTATTTAGTGACCAAATCTGAATTTCCAGATACTTTTCATCTTCCACTACCCCACCTTCTTCCCCTTCCCAACTCCCTTCAACCTCACAACATACCAAGTTTGGAGATGCCATGGTCCCACTGGCTCCGGACAGTTGGTATCAGTCGGAACTCTTGTGCGGTATTTACATTATTTGTATTTCTTTTTAATCACATGATATTTTTATAACAGTTATCAGCACATCAGGGGTCAATCAAAAACGTATTTCAGTTCCTGTCAATTATATCTGTATATATTCTCAAACTTAACTACACTAGGAAAGAAGAGGAAGATACATTTTCGTATATTTGAAGTTCGCTCTGTTATTTTTCATAATCTATTAACATTATTATTTGCGATTTTGAATACAGTGTTAGACAATATTCAAAAAATATATTTTTAAAATTAAAACACTCCTTTTTTAATCACTTTTTACATCAAATTCGTTTGATTAATTTAATGTTCCATCACCCAGTCGCTGATTTCATTCAAACGAATTATTTCAAATTAATTCAAAAGCCCTTTGAATTTTCTACCACTTTAAAAAAATTAACTTAAAGGTACGACCTACCCATTTTTAATAAAGTCAGATTTTGGTGGAATTGTGTGAATTATGAAAAAAGTATTTTTTTTGGCGAGAGATATTTTTACAAATAACTCTTTTATTATTATCAAAAACATTGTGTAGGTACCAACACCTGTATTTGGAACATCCAAGGGGCCTAGAAATAAAGGGAAACCTACTAAGCCCCGCTTTGTTTACAAGGACATCGGATTTTAGAAACGTGACATGAAATCACCCCTTTTACGGACTAAAAAACAACATTAATTTCTCCTTTACTATCAGTAATTTATACATCTGGTGAAATGTAATTTGTTTCCAGTTTTGGCTAAGACTTCTGTGAGACACGAATAAAACGTTTCACCCATATACTGCGTTGGTTAATAATTTCATTTATTTTTATAGCTGAACAGGTTTAGATTTGAATTTTAATGTTTTTCGGGCTGCGTTTAGAGGAGCACTCGTTGAACAGTTATTAAAAAAAAACAGATCGGAGTGTTTCAAACTTTCGTCACCTGTACATGTCATTGACATTAAAAATAACATTTATTTCTGGGAAAAAGTTCAAAGCTGGTGAATTGTATTGATATGTATACTGCAGTATTTTTTTCTACACAATCAAATATCATGGTAAGCCTCAGTTCTCAAAAATAGCGATTAACATCGATATTCTAAAACAATCTAATTCTGATACAAGCAATACTGCAAATGATTTACCTGTACCTTTTAAATTCTATGAAAAACATTCCAAAACATCATTATGAAGTGCAGTTTGAAAACCAGAAATGGCATTTTTGAACGTTTGACGCAAAATTCCAGTGTGCATTTCATTTCCAGGAATTAAAATGATGAGGTATTGTTTAATAATTGTATTCGCGGACTGAATTAACGGATAAATGATTTGTAGAATTGCTTGTATTATAGAAAGCCGATGAATGTGCATTTTTGGGTGCTGACCCTTAATAATATCTCATCTCAACTATTGAGAGGTAAATAAAAAAATAATTGGTTGGGGTGTTTCAAATTTTTCACATTTTATCCATTAGCGCCATTGTTTGTCAAATGTCAAAAAAACGAAAAAACACTAATCTTTGAATGTCAAATGTAAAGGGAGCTTAAAATAACCAAACCTTCAATATTTTAATAAATAATTAATAATTTTTTTGTATTGTTTACAAAAAACATTGTAACCTGACAAAAGTAGAAAACGAGAATCCATTTTGTTTTGTTATGTATATTTTTTCTTGACCGCAGCGAATAATTTTCTGTTGTGTACAAAGCTCCCCAGTATAATTATTTAAGTCTAGTAAATAAAAATCAATTCGCTTCGACAAATTAAATTCTTGCGCTAACTCTTGCAAACATTTAATAACGTTTTCAGGTTGAAGTTTTGGCAGTGCTATGGATGCTTTTGACAGGTAGATTAATACACCACAGGCTGATAAACAAGCCTCGGCTGGGGTAGAGAGATTTATTTAACTGCGAATAAAATGTCAATGACTGTTACTAGGGAAGGTATTGCAAATAGTAGGGCTATGGCTTGTTTCATAAGCAAACATAGGTTTAGTTGTTAAACCACTGTCACATTTTACATTGTCGCAAATCAATTTTTAGTGCCATTACGATTTTTGTTTCGTTACCTGAAGTAATTCATTTCACCTAAACACAAACGATATTATATTAGGTGTGTATCGATATGTGTTTTTTTTATATGTGGGAATCTGCAAACTAGGTCGGCCGCTCTGAAAGAAGATACCCTAACCTACTTCTTATAATCAGTCAATAAAACTACTCTTTGATAAACCGACGTCTTGTCATTTTTTCGCTGATTCCACCCTCAGTATAATGTTTATTTCAATTCCGTTAATGAGTCTCGTCCCACCGTCAAACTACTACGTATATTATGAAGTATTTATAAAATTAAATTAAATAAATTCACTGTGTAACAGGTCATTCTACTAAACGAAATAAGAATTTTAATTAGCAACATAGATTACCATGAAAAAGTTCGCAAGCCTTAAGGTTGAGGTGATCTATAGCCTGTTGGGTAAAACACTTGACTAGAAATCGGACAGATCTTGTTCAACACTCACCGGGTAAAGACTTAGATCAATTTTTTACACGGTTGTGCTTAACAAAAAGGTGTGGAATAAACAAAGTAATAATCATTAATAATTTTATATCAGAATCATATGATAACATATCAAACGAGTATATACATAAAATAAAATAAATTAGTATTTATAACTAAAAACTTTTTCACGAAGTACTTAAAAAATAATAATAACGGTAAACTTACATAGCGCAGTTTTGTGATATTTCACCTCAAGTGCGCTTTAACATTTAAAGAACGTACCTTGATTTAAGAAAAAAAAACACTTTTTTTAATTCCACTGAGCTTTTTTTTCAGCTGAAGCTGAACGTTTAAGATTTATCACCTCATGAACGATTTATAACAACTTAATAATGCACTTAATTTAAAACTATTTTAAGCTTTATAAGTAATAAGAGCTTCAATTTACTTTGTTTGTGGTTAATATAAAATTACTTTTCTTCTTTCCACTATTTCTTGCGTAAATATATTATTGACAACTGCGTTTGACAACCTTCTGACTGAAAATAATCTAGACAGAAAATAATTGAATACTTTAGTAACTACGTAACTTTCACAATGATTCAAGTATACTTTTCTGTTTATTTTTCTCCCCCACGACAGCTATAGAGCCATTTATATTAGTTCCAACAAGCCAGGTAATCTACATTTAAAAAAACCAAAAACTTGCAAGACCAATCCCATTATCAATCTGATTAGATTACTGCACTATGGAGGTCATATAATACGTGCTTCTAATAAATTCATATTCGAACAAGTTATAATTTTTTTCTCACAAAAACATTATCTAGAAATAACAACGTGGTGGAAAATGATTGAAAAGGTACTTTCAACTTTTTATACACCACTTTATTTGAGTTTCAAAGTAATTTGTTTCGTAAAAACCGTGTGTCTTTATGGCGAATATGTAATGTTTAATAAAGTATTAAAATGGATTTTGATTAATGCGCGGTAGTTTTTTATGATTAATCGCATACAAAACTGTACTAAATTATCAATATCTAACGATGTGGTGTAAAAAAGTTTTGGTTTTTTAATGAGACTATATTTATTTATATGATAATATTTGTTTTCTAATAAACTAAGTGAGTATAATAAGTACTGTCTTGCAGAGGTAGGTTCATAAACTTATCCTTTTTTATATTTTTTAGCTATAAACATTAAATTATTTACTGTCAAGGGGTTTTTCAGCAAAGACGCGAAAGTTTTATTTTCTTGCATCAAAATTAACTCCGAGTCATCTTTTGCGCACGACAGACCGGAACCCAATTACTTTGTAGTTTGCTTTAATTAAACGGTATAAAACCTTTCTTGGATACGTATATACCGTATCTCGGAATGCTTTTATGAATTTGGTACTTTCTTGGTTTTGATTAATAATTCTTGGGAATAATCATTTTATTCGTAAAGAGTTCCTCTGAAAAAAAACACTGAAAAAACGATGGCTTAAATATTTCGTAAAACATATTTGTAGTATTTTATTTTACACAAATACGTAATTTTTTGTATTTTATTTTCATATTTATTGATTATCAAAACACATTGCATTTTGGCACATCAATCCGATAAATTAAAACAACTCTTATGAATTTACGAGTAAAAATGTTTACAACTCAATGAATCTAATGCCATGATTTTTCAAATATTTTTCTGATTCGAATTATTAGGCCAACTCGACTATTTTCAGCTCTCAAATTCATCTTGCTTCGCTTTTAAAATTTTATTAACTAAACTGACAATATGACGAATAATTTTTTTCTTTCGTTTTCAACTGTTCAATAAAAAAAAATGCGTTGAATGTCAGCTTGGTAGTACTTACATAAATCACCAAAAATCTTTTCTTTATTTGAAAACTTAACAACATTAGCAAATAAGTGAATTCTTGCTTTTATTTTAACTTTTTTGTCGACATGCCATTATTTGTTAACTGAATATTTTGTCACGTGTATTTGTTGTGGAAGTTTGAAAAAATATTGTGACAAAATCCATTCAATTAAAAAAGGAAAACCGTAACAGGTGAAAGGTGGTTTGTTGGTTGCCCTCTGTTTTGTAAATTCTCCGACAAAATATATCGATACATTCGCCTTTCTAATCTTATGACACAAAGAAACTTGAAGTATACATTGTACATATGCGGCAGATTATGGGTCCTGCTTCGGGCTATATTCCTCCCTGCAGAGCACAGAAGAGATTTATGGCTGAATCGCGTCACAGCATCACTTCGGAAATCCGTACATTATGTGGTGCAACCCTCGTACAACCTAAAACATTTCGTCAATTTTTTTGATGTGGTATTTTTTTACATTTTTTTTCTCCTTGTGCATTGAGTATTTTGTAAATGTTAACAATATCTCGCTCTTTAGAATAAAATCACTCGTAAGTTTCATAATAAAGGAATCATATTAAAATTATTCATAGTAAGACAAGATATAATTTATCAGAGCCTGTTTGTAGATAGTTCCAAAACCCAATAAGATTATATTTACCCTATCATTTGCAAAATTATGCTTTCACTATTGCCCTATTATTTTCTGCTTATTAGCGAAACCAATTTTATTTTTATACTATTCGAAAAATAATTTTACCCTTGTTAATTGTACCAAATGTTAATTATAGCATTCTCTTGAAGGGTTTCTAATGTTTAAAGCAATGTAAATGTCAGCGTCTTATTTCAATTCCTTCAAAAATATAGTGTGGTCTTTCTACTAAAAGATAATTCACATTTATCTTCATCAATTAAAGCATTTAAATGTGTTTTCCTGTCAACGAAAACCAGGATATTTGAATATTGGATGGAGCTCGAAAGGAGCTTGAAATAAACCAATGTCGTCTCTAAGTCTGCGGTAGTCTTAAGATTTCCGCTTGTCTTATTGCCTACTAGGGATTGTTTTCCATATAATCTGCAGTGAGAAAAATCCTGGGATTTAGATTATTCACAGCGAAATCAGTATCCGGATTTAAAAATATAAAATAGGGATTATCCGGATTTGAAATTGAAAAAAAAATCAATGCAATATTATATAAAATAAACGTTTCCAAGACATGCGATACTAAATATTTTGATATTTCTAAATCACGGATAAATAAATCTAAAATAACTAGGTTGTTTACCCAAAACTAAATGTTCAATTCATGCACAAATATAAGATTTAGTACAAATAAGTGTGCAAACTATATAGCTAGAAACATATTAAACATTCAAAAGAACATATTAAATAAAAGAAAGCCAAATAATAATAAAGAACATAACTAAATATAATACATATACATGGCCTGTTCAAAAGAAAAGGTGGATTTTGAATTTTCGTGAGCTGTGTACATTCGATTATCGTTTTTTTTGTTATGTTGGTACACATATGTTTATCATATGTTAGCATTATCAGCCATTTTGGATTAGTGGTTTGTTTTTTGACAACTGGAAAGGTTAGTCACGTTTTTGTGTGTTCTTCGATTTTTTACTTTTGAAAAAAATGGATCAAAGAATAAAATCCATGATTTGTTTTTCCACAACTCCAGGACGCTCATCGCCATTAACATCGTCTCGGCCTTCTGTAAAGCGCTTGTACTACTTTTAAACACTTTTTTGAGACAAAGTAGACTCGCCGAACGCCACAGTCAACATTTTAAGTGCGTTAGAGCACTTTATTCCATTTTTGACGCAAAATTTAATACATATTCTTTGATCCATTTTTTTTTTAACTAAAAGATCGAAGAACATATAAAAGCGTGACTAATAAAACTAAACTATTTGAAAAAATAAAACCCTTCAGCGTTTCATCTAATGACTGCTAAAATCAGAACGTTTTCCATACCATGTCAAAAGTTTTCATAAAAAATACCAAAGATTAAATATATTTTTAAAATTCCGTTATAATACGTTCATATTGCGTTATGAGAAATCCGAATCCCGATTTTTCAAAACAGCTTCGTATTTGCAATCCTTAGAAAGCATCTGCCGTATTTTGTGTAAAATATTAAACTGAATATTGTGTAAGAGAGAACGATGAAATAAAACACATATTTGCCTCACTCCTCTGTTCATTGTCGTTCAAACAAAACTGCGAAGACTGCGATGAAGAAAATGTTTAACGGGTATTTTACGAGGTGTGTATCCGGCCTCGTAAATACCCACTTAACAGATGGCCATAAAAAATGTCTTCAGCGTAGAAATAGTATTGAATGAGAAACTCGACGATCCGATGTGTATTTGGCTTCGAATCCCTGATACTCCCTACATATTAGTCGCAAATGAGGACATATACCATACTAGAGGACGAATACCAAAATATTCACTTGCAAACGCCACCTTCCGTCCAAACTTCTTTCCTTTAGTGTCTTAGTTGCGATTCTTCTAATAATCTTTAAAGTGAACGGTTATTTAGCCTCAAGTTCTTATAATCATTAATCATTACACCTCCTTTACATTGGTATCGTATAATTATTGGAAGAGGCTAGGCTTAAAATGGACGGGAACCGAGAAAGCTCATGATAAGGAAGGCTGAAGGCTCTTTGTTGAAGTGGTGGGTTTCTTATCTGAATAAGACGAGAGGAAAAAATGTTAAATTTTGTTCGGCATTATAATTTGTTGAAAACTAAACACATTCAATAAATTTAAAAAAAAACTTTGAATAAAACCACAAATTTTTTTTTTATGACCGGCCGGTTTCACGTAGTCTAAGCATCATCAGGGTATAAAATTTAAAAAAAAACTAAATTAAAAAAAAAACTATGTGGTTATATATACAAACAGAAGAAACACGAAATAAAATAAAATAAGAGAACAGTGTAAAAACAATAAAATAACTTTTAAATTATAAAAAAGAAACAGCGAGATAATTTAAATGTTATTCTTTTGCTTTCTCGCTGTTTTCTTATTTTATTTTATATCGTGTTCTCCCTCTGTATGTATATTTAACCGCACACTTTGTATTTTTCGTTTAGTTTAATTGAGTATCCTGATAAGGCTTAAGCTAAGCAAAACCAATAGGTCGTAAAATATCAAATGAAATCTGTGGTCTACAGAGTTTTAATTTTCATAAAATATGTCAAACCACAAAGTGATAGCTTTCTACGAAAATATAAACATATTCATGTCAGCGAGAAAAATGAAGTTTGTCCTTCTCGCGGCAATGCAGGGTTAAAATCGGCGGTACTCCCCTAAACGGCCATAAAAATTCCACATTTTGAGCGTCCCAAAAATTTACATAAAAGATCGGGAATTCAAAACTTGAGTTCGAATCTGAAATTTTCTTTCGGTAATACTTTCTCGTTTAATACGAAAGCGCGTTATGGCATTTGTGTCACGGATACATCTATTCCTATCTTCGTCTCCCGGCGGCCTCTGTGGGAGGGAATAGAGTGCTTTCCCCGCATACAAGGAAACAAAATGGTACATTTGGGGAAGATATTACCGGAACCGGCAAAATCTCGTCACGCGATTTTACAGGTATTTTTATTAAGACAGTCATATTATTCATCCTCACATTTCATGGCGAGCTCCGATGGCGCGGCGAGTGTCCTTGGGAAGTCGGGACTTTTTATTTTGAACTAAACCGGTTTCGTCCTTCTAGTATAGTATGCATCTAGTTTATCGGTAGATACCGTCAGTATTGCCTTGGTGTAAGATCACCATTCAGAATTATTATAATTATTTCTTCTTATTATGTGGGTACTATATTTTCAAAATTTTCATGTACTAGGTGGCAAAAAAAAAACACTTTTGCAAATTGTGATCCCAACACAGGTGTATGTCTAGTGGGATGGGAAATATACCAATCAATAAAAAAGTATGTTCAAGTAAAATAAAAAAAAATAAATAAAGAAGAATCGAGAGGTTGCTTGAAATGGCTTTAGTGGTGTTTGGTGACCAATTCTGAATAGCCAGATACTTCTTAACCTCCCTCTTCCCTGTCTTCTTCCTTTCGCCACTCCTTTTAGCATTAGATAATTCTTCGGTTAGGCATGCTGTATTCCCACTGATTTTTATGTGGTATTAACAAAAAAATAGTCCGAAGATGTCCGAAGCAGGAGAAACCGGTCCTATCTCAAATATATCACAGATGCAAGTTGATAGAGGTTTTTAATTACTACGAGAATCATTTTTCATAAGTTTACCATTACCTTTTTTTAGATTTCTGTAGCATTTGGGTGAAGAGGATTACATTATTTAGAGGTTACGAAATTTCCAAAAACGTGTTAAGTATGCAGTTCTACTATAGTTTACTTTTAGGTCTATAGAAGGTCAGGCAAAGAGATACAACGCGAGCATTAAATCTTTTGAATTTATAATTTATACACACAATGTATGCAATGTCTTATTTTAAGTAAAAAAAATTAACTTTGTCTCTCCTGAATAATTAAAAAAATTGTGACATATACCTCTTCACCTAAATGCCACAGATTTGTTTGTTATCTTTTATGGTATTTTGTTTAATACAAAAAAATAATGGAAAGAATATCAATCATTTCCTCGTATTCAAAACCGTTAGAAAATGCATTTGCTTTAGTTATGTACTCCTCTAAAATAATGTTTTTAACTTTCCATGGCGAAAACAAATTATTAGCACTGCAACAACATGCAGTGCTGGGAGCGTGTACCGTGTTTAACGTTCGCAAATTTTCACGTCTCAAAGGATTGGTTACACCATTCGAGGAAACTATTATTTCTGGCAAATGGAGAGAACAGCTATTTTAAAACAAAGTAACGTTTGTTCTTCTGTCCTCTATGAGGAAATTTAATAAATCGATGCTTTAGAAAATATCATGTGGAAGATTCACACATTAAGAAAATCTACCTTTGCCGTGTTGCACATACCGCTAAATTTAAAAGATATCTACCTATGACGAATTTTCTCAGCCTAATGTTTATTTGTATGAAACTTTAAAATCGTGAAGTATTTCTATGGTACTATTGTTAAAAATGAATTATAAAATGAAATTTCACCCCTTTTTTATTAATCGGATCGGTTTCACCTTGTTACAGGTATCTTCAGAATGATTTTTATCACAATATCGCCCAAGATTAATTTCCAAGGAAGAGCTGGAAGGATATAAAGTCTGTGACACTCCGTGTATGGAGTTAACACAAATTTTATACAAGCAATCGCGTCCTTGTACGAGGGAAGCGTTGCATATGTTAGAGTGAACGGTGATTTTACGAAGTGGTTTAACATCACAAAAGGTGTAAAACAAGGCTGTGTAATGTCACCGTGGTTGTTCAATTTGTACATGGATAATTGTATGCAAGTATTGAAAGGTGTGGGCTTGGGCGCGAAAATGAACAATGTGAAAGTATGTTGCCCATTGTATGCGGACGATGCGGTGCTGATTGCTGACAATATGGAAGATCTACAGTGTCTCGTGTCTAGGATGAACCATGTATGTATGCAAAATGAGTTGATGATGAATGTAAGTAAGTCCAAAGTGATGGTGTTTGAAAGAGAGAGTACGAGAACAAAATGCAACATAGTTGTGAATGATGAATACTTGGAGCAAAGTGGATGAGTTTGTGTATTTAGGAAGTATGTTTACAAGAGACGGAAAGGCTGATAAGGATATTGAAAGAAGGGTGAATGCAGGAAACTCCATTAATGGAGGACTGAACGCTGTTGGGGCAAATAAGAAATTGTCCAAAGAAGCGAAGCTAGCAAAAATACAATGGAGTGCTTATACCAACCCTGATGTATGGCAGTGAGGCATGAAACTGGCAGAGGAAGGATGAAAGTAGACTGAATGCTGTGGAAATGAGATCTTTGAGACGGATGTGCGGTAAAACCATGTATGACCGTATTACAAATGTGGATATCCGGAAAGAATGCAAGGCTGATATGAGCGTAATGGATAGGATCAAGAAAGGGACGCTTAGATGGTTTGGGCATGTAGAGCGAATGAACGAAGAAAGGAGTGTGAAAAGAATATATGCTGCGAAAGTGAATGGAAGAAGAAGTCGAGGACGCCCGAGAAAGACATGTCACGAACAAGTAAATCAAATACTTGAATCGGGTCATCTGAAGAGTCAGAATAACAGAAGAGTATGTATGAGACGATGTATGAAAGTAAATGAAGCAAGAAGTGTGTACCAAGACAGAGTTGTATGGCGGTCCGTCCTCTCTGCCTACCTCTGCGGGGAAATGGCATGATGGTTAGTTAGTTAGTTAGACACAGTAGCCTCTGGAAGTGGTTTGATCGCAGTACATACTTAAAACATTTCTCTTCTAGGCTACAGTTTCAAAGGATTAGGTCAGGTCAAAAATATTTATTTACACCGTATTCTTTTAAATAAAAGAAAATAACGGCGGATTTCATATGTTTGATGGCTGTAATGATTAATTTATGGTCGAACACAATACAAATCTATCAGTTTTTGAATAGCTGCGGGGGTATTAAAATCACACACCTGAGTACATTTCTGGCACGGGGCTCCATCAAAGCCAGAGTAAAGTTAGCCTCTCAGAAGTTGGGCGCAGATACTTTAATGGTACCCAACTTCTGAACTTGTACAAATGGAAAATGTGCCTTACTGATGAATTTGGGAGTTACCTCTGGTCTGGAGCCCTTAAATACCTGAAAAACCTTTGAATCTGGGCAGAAACGGGCGGTCCGTTTGATAGATTCTCCTATCTTAACAAACAGATTGCAATCTTTCGAGCACATACGTCAGGTGGGAATGCTGTCCTTATTTTACAGGTATTTCAATGGAAGGTGCTCCAAGGAATTTGCGTCATTGATTTCTTCGGCACCGGTGCATAGTCGGGAAACTCGCCAAACGCGCGCCCAATATTTGTAGACTGTTGACATTCGATACATGAGATCGGGGTACTCTTACGACTCGTTCTTATGTTCAACAGCTCGGCTGTGAAACGATTTTCCGGCTTCTGTGTTTTCTCCCTTCCTCATCATGAGCCTCTCTAAGACCTAGATTAACTTCTTCCTTTCCTCAAAAAGACCCTCCACAGAGAATCCTCAAAGATAACAGAGACCCTGAGGGAAATTATTTCCCTCAAGGCTTGTGCGGAGTTAATCTTAAAAAAAAAACTCCTCAGACCTGATGGTCACCATTCCCTGAATGTTAAATTTAAAATTAATTTATTAAATTAAGAGCAGTTTATCACTTCTAAGAAATTATTTAAATACATTTTTTTATTAATATATTTAAATAAGTTCTTCACTTCAAAAATTATTCTACAAGAGTACACATAATAATAATCTTATAGATCTAAAAAAAAATCGCAATTTCTTCAATCTTTACTAAGTCCCATATACAATGAGATTATTTGTCGGTATCCAAATAAATATAATCGATTCGTATAAATTCATCTCGAATCATTTTAGGGACATTTTGACAAATTCCATTATTCTTATAAGACTTAACCATTATTATAATTAAACTCAATACAAAAATAATTTGTTATTCGATTTCAGTTCTTTGTACGATTTTGTTTAGCGTCGCTTCATTTAATACTCTTTTGATATGAAAATAGAAAGGATTTAAAAACGAACAAATTATTTTTTTTCAAAGCACCTATCTAAGCTCTTTTGGGAAAAGTTGACCACATTGATTCGAATTTAGTGAAAATAATTTATTTCGAATAAATATTTGAGGAAAATGAATATTCTTCAAATGTATAGACGTTCAAATGGAAACCTAAATAAGCTCATTGATTTAATTTTCAATTCACCTTTTTATTTCAAGTACGTCAAATTAACCCGTTCCTTCAAGGTTCAGCATTTTTTAGCAAGAAAGACATTCGACTTCATTTAGTAAAGTCAGCAAATTAAACAACCTGCGAAAATTGAGTTCTAGATTTTAGATCATTTACGTACATGTAAATTAGAAATTAAAAAAATCGAAGAATAACGACTATCGTGAAAGAGACGTGAAGAGCTTAATTTTATAATCGATAAAATCCAAAAAAAAACAACACTTACAAAACAGACAAAGAATAAAGAAAAGAAAAAAAACAATCTTGGCACAGATTTCGATCATCACAATAATACTTGCGCTGGTCGGGTGATCATTACTGAAATTATTTCATTTTTTGAATGTAAATTTAATTAAATTTTATAATGTAATTAGTTAGAGATAATTTATATAAATTAAACTTAAAAAAGAGTATAGCTATTATTTTTTTTCCTAAATTCGTTGCTTTCAAGTCACGTACAATGATGATGAAAGTATATTCCTTATTGCCGCTGCAAACTATGCAGGTCTTTGTGTAGTGAATCGATTAAAATGTTGTGCTTAAATATCACGTATAATATAAACAAAAAAAGAGTAGTAAAAAAAAAAATTACATAATCCAATTTTTACCCGATTATAGAAATAATATTGAGTTTAACTTTTTCAGAAAATGAAAAACTTTTATTGTTATTTTTTCACAAAAAAATTGTAAACGACCTCTGTAGACCTTGTTTATGAATCCAGAATAAACAAGTTAGAATCTCGACGCGAGCAAACAAATTTTACTTACTTTGTATTATTTTGCATTTAATGAAAATAAAATAATATATATGCGGCATGGAGAGATATTCCAAGTGATAGACCACCATTCAGAATCTAGACGCTGTTTATAATGGCTTTATATCTGAAATTCTAGGTATAATACTTACTAATCTTCCTATTCTCCATTTCCTTCCCCTCCCAACCCCTTTCACCCCCTTGCCATGGTTTCACTGGTTCCGGGCAGTTGAGACTTATATGAAGTATTCACATTAAGACAAAATGACAAGGTGATCAACATTTTTGCACTACAAATGGAAACGAATAAATTATCTTGACATTTTTCATATAAATAAGCACTATCGTAGCAATATAACAAACCACAATTAGTATCAACGAATTGAAATTATAGTATAAATTCTATCAATATAGAATATTTTTGCGTTAGGTTGATTTGTCTCTATACCCTTATTGTTACCAGATTCTGTCTTTTTTTGTTATTTCTCTCTCTACTGTACATCACACAATAAGTATTCAGTCTGGTATAATCAAGCTTAAGTATATACTCACTTATAAAATAATATTTTTAATTACTAGTTTAGTTGAACAACTTATCAGACGATACAATTAAGGTGTGACAGTAAATTAAATGTTTGTGTTTTTATGGACAGTTGAATAACACTCAGGTTAACTATCATCGTTATCACTACTACTGTTGGTTTTCAAAATTATATTATATTGAGTTCCTACTTTCTCGTTTCTTATCCAATTTTCCCACCCACCTGATCACTACACAATGTCACCATGATTAAAAAAAACTTGAAGATTCGAGACAGTAGCAGTTATGACTAGACTTGCATTTCATTTGGAAGTGAAAGTGTGTTTTGTAGATCATTCTAAAATTTTAGTTGTTTTTCGCCGATCAGAAAAATAATAAAAAAATCATCCACCAAGAACTTTTAATTTATCGGTGAGTGAATGGTTTCCCCTTCTTGTGATTCTTTCCACATTCATAATATTACAATTCTGTTGAGTGATACTGTTGCGAACGTCACGCTTCTGCGCTCAGGTTTGTCAACCTGAGTTGGGTGGCCAGGGCGGCCAACTCAGCCGGGCTAGGCGTTCGCGCTCGCCTTATGCGCGTCGGATCGTCACTCTTTTTTCGACTGGCCTACTGCTTAGACGCTCCTGCTGAAGAACATTTCGTTACACCGCATCGTTCCTGCATTGCATAATATTTTTTTTCGTATCGTCACTCTTTTTTCGACTGGCCTACTGTTCGGACGCTCCACCTGAAGAACATTTCGTTACACCGCATCGTTCCTGCATTGCATAATATTTTTTTTCGTATCGTCACTCTTTTTTCGACTGGCCTACTGTTCGGACGCTCCACCTGAAGAACATTTCGTTACACCGCATCGTTTCTGCGTTGCATAATATTTTGTTTCGTGTCGTCACTTTTTTTTCGACTGGCCTACGGTTCGGACGCTTCGGCTTAAGAACATTAAGTTATAAATTTAGAGATAAATTCATAAACGCGATATCATCCGATGGGCGCCTCTAGGCGCCTACTTTGTCACGTTGTCTCGCGTGCGGGCACATATCGCCATCGTTTCCTTGTTTGTGGCTACATATGCGGGATATCACAATTTTTGGGTATTAGTTTGCCAATAGTCTTTAACGTAATACAATCGAGTAGAAATTGCTCACCCGAAGCCGCCTCTAGGCGCCTTCTTTGCCGCGTTGTCTCGTGTGCGGGCACATATTGCCATATTTTTCTTGTTAACCGCGGGACATCATAGTCCCGGAAGCAGAGCAGTCTTTGTTCGCACTCACGTCTTGGACCATCGTCTCCGGTGGTCCTATGACATCATCATCCCGGAAGCTGAGCAGCCTTTGCTCGAACTCACGTCTTGGACCATCGTCTCCGGTGGTCCTATGACATCATCATCCCGGAAGCTGAGCAGCCTTTGCTCGCACTCAAGTCTTGGACCATCGTCTCTGGTGGTCCTATGACATCATCGTCCTGGAAGCCGAGCAGTCTTTGCTCGCACTCACGTCTTGGACCATCGTCTCCGGTGGTCCTATGACATCATCATCCCGGAAGCTGAGCAGCCTTTGCTCGCACTCACGTCTTGGACCATCGTCTCCGGTGGTCCTATGACATCATCATCCCGGAAGCTGAGCAGCCTTTGCTCGCACTCACGTCTTGGACCATCGTCTCCGGTGGTCCTATGACATCATCATCCCGGAAGCTGAGCAGCCTTTGCTCGCACTCACGTCTTGGACCATCGTCTCCGGTGGTCCTATGACATCATCGTCCTGGAAGCCGAGCAGTCTTTGCTCGCACTCACGTCTTAGCCATTGCCATGATGGTCCTAGACATACACTCGTAGTGACGAGAAACGCGGTCGGTTTGGCCAACCGACCCGTGGACACCACGTCCTGAAAGTCAAGGAACCTTTGCTCGCACTCACGTCTTTTTCCATAGCCTCGGTGGTCCTAGACATTCACGCAAGTATCTTTATACACACGCACACACACACACACATCTACACATAACACATTTTGTTTTGGATTGTACCTCACATTTTATTTTTCTTTGTTCTAATTTTAATTGGGTTTTTTATGCTGAAAGGCTTTTTCCCAGAATATAGTGTTTTATTTCATAAACTCGATCTCGTAATATTATCATAATAGTAATCAATAAAAATTTTATTTAGCTACAAAATACACAAAATTGGGAGAGCGGCTTACCCTTGAGCCTTACTTTCCCGGACGACATTTATGTACTCTGACTACAGACATAATACGTCGCACACATTCTCTGTACAAATATAGTATAAAAAAATGATTCACAGTTTGCAATCCAATATTTTTTTATTGAAAACACATTTAATGTTTCCTAGCTTTGCTGTTTTCTGCAATATTAAGTGCGACAATAGTAACATGATTATGTTTTTTTTTTATAGATGGTGAATAGGAGATATGAAAGGTAAGAGATCCAGTACATCTTTATATTTTTAGGGTATATTGAACGACTTATGCGATATAAAAGATTGAATGAAGTGTTAACATTCGGTAGCCTGAAACTACGTATCTGCCACATAAACAAATAGATGGTCAAATGTATTTTAATATTTTAAACTTATAAAAATAGTATTTCATAGCAATTTCAGATCCACTGCATTTTTAAGCCACTCTTCCTTGCTTTTATTTGTGAGAATATTCCTATTTGTCATCAAATTTTCAAAAAAAAAACAGTACCTTCGATTTGACTTCCTAATAGTGGTGTTACTTTGTCCTAATCATTTGGAATAAAAGTAATACCGTAATCCATTTTGCTTCCTTATATAAAACCAATTCTAATCACAAAGTAAGTAAGTGTGTCTTAAAGCCGCGTCATATAGTTGTAAAAATGTGTCATTTTCATGGTCCTTTTCTGACCGCCATACTTTACTGTACATTACATGGTTGCTTTGACATTATGTAAAACGCAGGACGGAATTTCTTGAGGCCTACGAAAAACAATTGCTTTTTCCCAGAGGAACATTTTTGCGGCTTTTATTATTAGGATGTATATCTCTGGATAGTATTTCTAGAGCTAACATTTTTTTAATAACAGAGTCCTGTTGAAATTATTGGAGTTGGATTTGATAAGGTTTTCATCGTGTCAAATGTAATAGTAGAAAAAACAGAATTAGAATCAGCTGATATTTACGACGTTTTTCTTTATCAGAAAACAAAAAAAGTTTGATAGCCAAATTGTGGCAGGTTTTACACGAATCTCGTATGGGTGGATGAAAATAAGGTTACATTTTTTGTGAGAATATTTTTATGATAATAAAGTCAGATGCCGAATATCTTAAACATCACGTTGTGTGCAGATACATTATTATAATTTTATAATATTTTGTTATGTACATTATTTTGATGTCTAAGTTTGGAGATAAATGATTGCAGTTCAAATTTTTGTACCTTTAATAATATGGCTATTAAGCAGAGATATTTTTTTAATAACGTCCATAACAGCTTGTATTTTTCAGCTTTATTTACTTTATTTTAGTTACTTGTACATCAAAGCATACAAAGTATCTAATTATAATAGATTAGTCAATTTAACAGTTTTATTTACCAATTTTGAAGAGAAATCACTACTCGGCCGTCATTGGTGGTATAACTTGTTCTGCATGACTCGTTTCAGTCGCCCTTTCCCAATATTGTGAAAAGAAAAAGTGTTGAAAAAAAATAATCGAACCAATCCTATGTTACTCCATTTTTTTATGTTTACAGACATAAAATATTAGATATTGCAAAAGTGGAGTGAGTGCTGCCATTTTATGTTAAATAGTGGAAATAAATCCACTCCACGTTTCATTTGTAGATCTTCAAACTCTCCCTCACTCTACATTAATAATTCATTTTCGACCAACATGCGGGTTCTTCTAGTTTTACACTCACCGCCTCATATTTTATACACACGGAAAATGAAATAGCCGGTAAGTACATAAATAAAATGATCTAGAAAAAAGCGTTTATTTCATGTTTAGTCCATTTAAAAAATACTCACATTATTATGAACTCCATCATTGCATAAGCAACATCTTCCACTTATTATGATGGTAGTAGGAGTTTTTCAAATATTGTCAAGTTATTCGCAACCCGGGAACGTTTTGTCTTTCTTTAAAAAATAAAAAGATCGTGATGGAAAAATAATTAGGAATGTAAATTTTGAAACATAAAAAATTACATATACCATCTTTGCGGCACGTTTCAGAGTGGTAGATACTATCAGTATTGCCCTGATGAAAAACCACCATTCAGAATCAAAGCGTTGCTTGACATGGCTCTGGCCGTGTTTGGTGATCATATCTGGATAGCCAGGTACCTCCCAACTTTCGTCTTCCCGATGTTTTACACCTACCCTTTCCCTTCAATCTCAGAACAAACTTCAATTGGGGATGCCATAGTCCCACTGGCTCCATATGGTTAGGAGCAGTTGGGACTTTTGTACGGTATTCACTATAAAAAAATAAAATCAATACATAATTATGCTAAAAATTCAGTATAAAGAATCCATTTCACATAGACCGTACTTCGGGTAAAATTTAAAAATTTTGAAAACATCGTTATCCGTTAATTATGAATCATTTGACGATTTTGTGCAACGTCGTAGATATGCGGGGTACATATTTGATATGGTTGTCCCTAATTTATTTTACTAAAGGAAAATATACGTTTGCCACGTTATACAATTGTCAAAAACTTTCTTTAGTCGTATCTGATTCATCTTCTTCGGAGACATACTTTGTATACACCATCTGCATCTTTTTTCTCCACTGAAAATAAAATAATCTCATTAAAACAAATGTCAAAAAGTATTTTGATGCATTTTTCCTTTAGTGCGGTTTTTATTCAACATTTTTCGGTAAATTAATTATGATGGCTTAAATAACACTCGTAAAATTAATCATTTTACTATTCCCCTATCGATCAATAAATTTTCGTGTCTTTAGAGTATATTTAATAGAGTTTTTAGTATCTAAGTGAGAACTCTTTACATAAATGTGGTAAATTTCCTTAAATAAAATGTAAAACAAGAAGTCTACAATACACTTTAATGTTTAAAACTCTACTCGATCCTGTTTATTATTCATTTCTTTTTTCGTGGTTTTTTCTTATTTTCCACATTTTTTTCTGTAGCTTATGAAACTTATCCTCTGTCCATTCCTCGGGTGGGAGATTACATTTAATACATTATTCATAAAATGCCCAATTTCATCGAATAAATGAATACACAATTCTTCTAGAATAGCTTAATTATGTAAGGGGTTTGCGAGTTACGTATTATTTGTGCTTCGCAATTATGATGTTATTTATCATTAAAATAAACAAAACAAGTCTTAATTTTATTTAAAAAAAAAAAACTAACTTATTAAAGCTTAATATTTTACTGTATTATTGGAAAAAATATTGTAGTTGTTTCAGCCACACTTTAATCATTTTTTTTATTTTCTGTACATTTTTCTCTGGTCATTTCTTTGAAGATTTTTCATTTTTTGCAAAAATTCATCAAAAATAATGTTTTTTTTTTATTTCAATGAGGTTGTATATGGAATTCAATAGGCTCTTATTTAAAAAAAAAAACCTCTATTCCAGAGTGCTAAGAGCCCGCAAAGTTAAAAATAAAGGATGTTCGGGTTCGATTGATAGCATCATTATCACCATCGGCGCTACAACTATTAGAAAGTCCTGACCGCCTCTAGAAATGCACTCAATCTTATCAATTTCCTGCCGTCTTTTTCCAGTTCCTTATGAATATGCGTTGTCCCCCTCCATTTATAGTCACCTTAATTTAGGCCTCTTAAAAACTTTTACGTCTTGCCGGCTTATTGCATATAATAATAATAAATATAACAGCAACACGTTTATTATAATTCCATGCACGTGTTTATGGCAACACATGTGACGCGCCTCCCCCCTCACCCTCCTCCCGCTAACCCATCAGGGTAGTGTCCGCTCAGTCACGTGGTGTGACAGATGGGTGGAACTTGGCCGCAACAAATTACCCTCCTGAGGATCATTTCCGCCCGCAGATTAATAGAGTAATGGCACGATTTGACCCGCGTCTGTTTCACGCTTATTCTGGGGCAAAGGGAAGCGCTCATTGACCCCATTTGTATGTTATTATGCGGTTTTATCGTGAACTCGAATGATTATTTTGAGGTTAATGTATTGTTTACCTTTGTTTTGCATGCAGACTACCAAATAGCATCCTTGTCAATATTTAAGATTGATTTCCGAATTTCCAAATAAGAGATATTATTATTATTGATTTAATTATAAGATTTTTTTTACAACAAAATATAAAATAACTGTTACATGTTTAACACAGTGTATGAAGTAGATACAGCTGTTTCACACCATAAAAAAAAAAACAAGATTATAGTGTTAAAACTTTTTTTATTTACTCCTTCAATATGTTTCATTTACTTGGGTTAGCTTTGATATACAAGGCAATTTATTAAAACTTAACGACCCTCTATACTAGAAAACAAAATATTTTAAAAGTTTTACGAAATATGTGATTTAATCAAATATCAATGCTATAAATCGCGGAAAAAATCATTACATTTCCTCTGTTATTCTAATACAATCATATTTTTAATCGATTTTTTTCTTTTGATTTGAAATTTATATTCACCTTGAATTAACATCGTTTTCGGAGATACGTAGCCGGGAAACGTTAAGATTTTCATTCTTAGGTACTTAACGAATATACGAAATTTTAAATAATGTTCGATCATTTGGCGATTTAAAATTTAGATCTTCTATTCCGTAATGCTTTGAGAATATTTTTTTCGCTAATACGGAAGGCCGTCAACTTTTACCAATCTTTAAAAATATTTTATCTGTCTTTAGTTTGTAGTCAAGTTCAATATAATTCTTCTGTAATAATCTAGTCCCTTAACATTAAAATCCACTCAGAAAAAAATCAACACAATACTTTCGTATGGATATATTAGCTTTAAACTCAATCTACCCATAGAAAACATTAGCTATAACTACTCGATGAAAGAATTAATCTTATTAAAACCTTTATTTCGAAGAACTATTTTCAGCTTTTATTTTTTAATTTTTCAAGAATATTATCCTGATTTACTGAACCTTATTACCTTTCACATACCAACGTAAACTATTCAATCCGAAATTCTAGTATGTTGATATAATAACATCAGAACTGAGTTTTTAAAATACTCGTTTGTACTTAGATTGCACGAAGTTGATAATACGTTCGCAGAGGTGGCTGACGTATTTAACTGCACGAAATGTAGACATATAAAAGCTATAATATCGTATATCTTCAATCTTTATAAATTTAATGAAATCTAACGACTACAATGCATGGAATACTTGTTTATTACTAAATATAACTTTTCGTATTAGAAATGAATAATCACTGTAAAATGTATTTTTTTTATGTAAACGTACACCCTTAAGTAAATTAATAATGTCGTGCTGTTTATGTGAAATAACTTTTTTAAGATTTAAATAATTATCGCGTTTTAATCGGGTGATCAAATCAGTACTTACATCATTTAAAAAATATTTCTACAATAAAAACAACATATAATTTAAAAACAAAATTACATATAGTTAACCATTATTTACTTACCCAGCCCTTTCTATAAAAAAGAAATAATATGTTCATTAGAGACCTGCTGACGTAGGTACCTACATAGGAATCAAGATAACATATGAAAAAAAAACAACGATGGAGTGGGGAACTCATACATTTTGTTGCAGCCACCTTCGAGCAATTAAAATGAATGAACCCGGCTTATTGAAAAATCATTATTTTAACTATTTATCTTTTGTCCTCTACTACACACCATTATTCGCATAATAATATCCCCAAAACCAAATGTAAAAAGTGTGCAAATGAGACTAACGATGTTGGTTAGGCCTAACCTTTTCAACGTCATTAGAAGTTGGTTTAACTAAAAAAGCTGATAAAGAACTTCCAGTTTTTTTGCAGACTGGGCGCTCAACCCCATTTAGCTGATGCAAAAAATGTTATTACATCTGAAGGGGGAAAGATGGAATTGGATTGTAGAAACCTCTCCGGGTTGCTTAGGTCATGTTAGCCTTATTTTGAGAACAAACATCCACACATTTTGGGTATATTTCTAGGATTCCATCAACTGAAAGCATATAGCATGAATTAAGAAATAATTAGTTTATTTTTATTGAATCTAAAATAATAACAGGATAATTTTTTTCAAATATTTATTGTTTTAAAGTTCATTTTGTAGACCTTCATTCAAATTTAAAAGACTTATTTTAATTTTATGATAGTGAGTATTATTTAAATTTTAAAACTATTATTTTATTGGACCGTATTAAAAATGTGGATATCCGGAAAGAATGCAAGGCTGATGTCGAGCGTAATGAATAGGATCAAGAAAGGGACGATTATATGGTTTGGGCATGTAGAGCGAATGAACGAGGAAAGGAGTGTGAAAAGAATATATGATGCGAAAGTGAATGGAAGAAGAAGTCGAGGACGCCTGAGAAAGACATGGCACGATCAAGTAAATCAAATACTTGAATCGGGTCATATGAAGAGTTAGAATAACAGAAGAGTATGTATGAGACAATGTATGAATGTGAATGAAGCAAGGAGTGTGTGCCAAGATAGAGTTATATGGCGGTCGGTCCTCTCTGCTTACCTGTGCGGGGAAACGGCGTTATGGTTAGTTGGTTATTTTATAAAAAAGGTACTGTCACACACATGAACATTTAAACACGTGTTGTTGGCCTTCCAAAGACTTGACGAAACTTTTAAATGTTTCAACACGTTTGTATCGAGAAAAAATTATAGGTGTTTTTGCTTGTTGAAAAATCTGATACAAACAGCGTTGCTATTTAGTTCTTTGTTTCAATTATTTCGAAGTTCCGTACATTATGATGGAGTTAACGTAGCGGTCTCAAAAAATTTCATATTCACACATTTTGGATATTAAAACTGTATAAAACTGACCGATATTCGGAAAAATATCCAATATTTTTATTTAATTAAAATCAATACTCTGTCTATTCATTTCTGAATTGCCTTAGTTACATTTACGGCATAACTTTTCTAACCCTCTTTTATGAAACCGAAAAGACGTACAAAAGTTTCTCAGTATTTTCTCAGCGGTGATAGTCAACTATATTCGCAGTATCCGCTATTATTGAAACATTTTCTGTTACATAAACCTTTTTGTCGTAATTGGCAAAATTAAAGTAGAGTCGTAATTTTTTTTAAATAACTTGGAGTTATACTAGGTAGGTACTGACTTCATTAAGTTCGTACTTGACAAAAGGCCTCCGCAGCGTAGTGGTCCACACATTAGACTTCATGAACCTGCCGTCCTAGTCCTGTGCAGCGCAAAATATGTTATTGTCTTTTGGATTTTATTTATGGGCAACTAAGTTTGATCGTTATTAAGGTTTTTTGTAGAAACTATACTGTACGATGTGAAAAATTTAAATTGCCTTAGTTAAAAAGACATTATGGGATTTGTTTTAATACCAGCTGACTTGAAGAAAGTCCATTTAAGGCAGCACCAATAAATCATCTAGCCATGTATTTTTATTTAAGAAAAGTAAGCGTTACCAGTCCGTGTGTTTTGGTTTATTTTTTTGATTGACCGCAAAATTAACATTTAACCGTCATGATGAACATCAACCAAACTTAATGGAAGCTTTAAGATCGTTAGGTACGTTTCACGTACAATAGTTACCGACTGGCCATTTGACTTTTTTAAATATATCTTCATAATGTGTGCAATGTAGATATGGAGTCTACATTCGTGTATTTTTATTTTATATTTTATTGCAGTAGGCACATATTAACTCCAAGCGGTTGCTTTCCTCCTCCATATACGTTTTGTTCTGGGATGCTGTAATGAGATTTTTTTTAAATAGAGAGCAAGAGTGAATTTGTGCATTGATGAGACCCATATTTTAGGTAATCAGTAAATCTGAGCTAAATAACGATTCGCTAAAATATCTTGTTCACAAGTGTTAACCAAATAATGTTCGGCACGCGTTTAGGTGGTGCGCCCTGAAGGTGATTTTTCACAAAAACGGAGCTATAAAAAAAAATCCAAATATTATTATTATTAAGTCATCATAATATTGTCATATATATTTTATTATGATGTAATAATCTAGTTTCATAACCTTACAGCAAAATTTATAAAGAAAAAGTTAAACATTTTATCTGCGAACGTCCTAAACAGATATCATCGATTACTTTTCCACTTGGTTCAAGTTGAACCGTCCAGCAGGTATTTATCATCTGGCGCCTAGTGTAGACTTTCTTTTATTAATATTCCGTACGATATGTAGTTAAAAACCATTTTTTACAAGGTCCATCAAATGTATCAATGAACTTCACAATACCCTGGCTGGTAGAACTTATAACATAATAATACCTACTATATATACTAGAAAGTACATATCTTTCTATCCCACAGCCTCTTCACCCCATGACTTCCACTGGCCGTCATAAAATAACGTTTATATATCTGGTATTTAATACCACTGTAAACTCCTTAAACCCAAGCAAAGTTTAAAGGTTACTCAAATCACAGTTACCTATATTAACAATAATTCCGGAAACCGGGGAAATACCTGTAAAGGGTGTATTTTACTCATTGGGGACTTTTGGGATGGAAATGCGGTGATATTAATTTGATACGTATTTGCGTCCAAATTCATCGAATAATGGGATAGAACCTTTGGAATAGAATTATTATATTTCAATAATATACAAAGAACTTGATGTGATCATAATTATATAAAGATAAAGGTAAAAAAAGGACATAATAAAGCTAAAACTTAATAGCTAGTTCTTGCTTAAACTTGTTGAAGATCATGTGAAAAATATCCACAATTCCTGCGAGGCAGTTCATTAACCTAGTAAGTCTTCTCAGGGGCATCACCATTGGTAAGTTAGTTCTGCAGCTGGGAAGAAACAGAAGCCTGGGTTGGCGGCCTCGCGTAAAATTATCAGGGACGTAGAATCCAATTTCCTCCAGGAGTCAGGTATTAATAATACACCGTACAAGAGTTTATGAGCTCAAAGTAGTAATGATTTATCGCTCCTTGAACTAAGGCTGCAGATACTCAGCATTCCTGAAATAAATGCTATTGCAAACAGCGATGGGTAAAAACCAAACACTCATTTAGAGGAATCGTAATAAAAATCTTTTGAATTTTCTCGACCATTAGTACATAGGCGGTGTTCTCTGCCCCCATACCTGAGATCTATTCTTAAGAATACTACGGATATGCGCCCAGTTTTTTGGGTTGCAATATATTATATTAAAAAAATTGTCGTTCGTAAACAATCTTGTTTAAACCATGAAAATGTAACACAAAAATGTAATTTTACACGATCTGTAGAAGTTAAAAGACCGGTGTAAAAGCTGCTCTTTTGTTACTTTCACGAAAGTAAAACAGAAGTCAGAAGATAAAAAATCGGTTAGAACATAACGTTTGTATAAAAACACTGTTAAAAGATTAAAATCGACGCTGTTGGAGGAAATACAGAGATAAAAGGATAAGTTCATCAGTGAAATATTTTTCCTACTTTTTTAACAGTTAAACACTTAAATATAAATGAAAACAACTCTAAAATTCCATGTTTACGAGCGTATTACACTGCATCAACCCAGATTTAACGTATTTATGCTGATTTATAAGAAGACTGGGAAGGTGATCTTAAAACAAGTTTTATTTCCAGATTAATTAAATGGCTAAACCGTATTAAAATCTAATAACTATTACTCACACGGAAACTTTTAAAGGTGAAGTGTATTCTTAGGAGTTTCGGGGGAAATACTAAAGTGCAATACACACAAGCTAACAAACAGGCTAACTAACTTTGATAGTTAACACCAAATGCATCCGAACAAACAACATGTTTCCACCCCGTCGTCTCATTTAGCCAACGGCCTAGTAGACAATCTTAATTACCTTTGGAGAAGGTAGTTTAGAAGATAAACTACTTATTAAATAAACTACTTATCCAAAATGCTTAAGTGAACACTAAACGTGATTATTTTTTTTACATAATCGTGTTTAATCTACTGGATAAATCAGTCCAAATAATGAATATACTCGTAGATTAATATTTTTAGTAAGAGAAACAAAGAGATACTTGTTTTAATCTGTAGCTTATTAGCCATTTCACCATCATTACTGGTAGCCCCTTTGTGATGTAACACTGCGAAATGCCAGAAATAAATAAAATGGTACTGTGTTTCTAGGATTTAAGAATTTATTATAAAATAATTTGAGTAGAATTTCGTAGATCCACAATCCTTTTTTGGTGATTGTAACTTTAACATTAAAAAAAAATCATTATTCGTATATTGCTCTTGCGCTTTCAAAATTTAATTTGTTATTAACATATCTATCAGTGAGAGACGTTTTGAGATGATTGCCTGACAACAATTTTCATTAAAGGATTTCCTTGAAAAAAGTCTGTCTTCTTACAACAAGTTGTCGTGGTAATTATTTTTTTTTAGTTTCAAATTTGAAAACCTGCTAAAATTATCCAATTAGAAGTAGTGAGTGGTACAGTAGAGTTAAACATACCGTTCAAAAATTTCAATTGCTTGGAGTCTGAAACTATTTTGTGTACTTAATATTATTATATTACCGATAATCGTATTTAAAATTAGTAACAAAACTATAGTCAATACAATGAATGTGTGTTCCTAAGAACATTTCCATTGGAAATTTAAAAAAAATACGTGAAAAATGATATTTTCGTCTCAGGCATGCTGCGAGGAAAGTGAGAGAGAAAAAAGGGAAGATGTAGGTTGAAAGAACTTGACTTTTTTTTTAAAAGTGAATACCGCGGATTTGAGTTTGTTCTGAGGTTGAAGGTAGAAGGGAGGGAAGGAGATGGGGAAAAGTAAGTTTAAGAAGTACCTGGCTATTCAAGTCTGGTCACCAAATATGGCTTAATATATTATGATATAATGGCTTAATCCATTTCAAGCTGCGTTTCAATTCTGAGTGATGGTCTTTCACCAGGGCAATACTTAGAATATTTATCACACTGGAACGTGCTACAAATATATTTTATTTGATTTTTTATGAATTAAATTTCTTTTGATACATATTAAGAAAATAACACTTATTTGCGCCCACCGTTTTTGAATCCGCGACCTCTGGTTTCATAGTCATGCGACTTACCACCCGACCACGGAGGCCGACTAATCAAATCTGATCACTTAACATAGCTAAAGCCATCTCAATTAACAAATAAAGATAGTATCCTACCAGGGTGAAGCTTTTTGTACTAACCGATTTTCGTCCACTCTGAAATGAATCGTAAATGGAAAATATATTATTTTATTTTATTTCTCAAATTTGTGAAAGAACTCAACGCATTTAATTTTTATTTTACGCGTCAGTAGGTACTATTTTTATAGTGTTATTTATTTAAAACAAGTCACAATATGCAGTGATGTGCGCTGTTTTTTGGCAATTTAACTCACTTTGCTACCGTGTTCACTGTGCAGAAAATGTCCCTGGGCACAGGAAAAAGCGGAACATTGATTGCTTTTCCGAGAAAACTCATTTTGAATTCCCGCTGATTTTATAACTAACCCATCTGTTTCTTTGTCAGCTCAAAGTTCAATTCTTCACTTGACTAATGAACTAACTGTCTCCCAAATTCTCCGAAGAAGTAGGTAGAGAGGGTGTACGCTACACGAATGCCATGACACACACTTCTTGCATAACTCACGTTTATACATAGTCTTGTGCATACGAGTATTCTACTGATATACCGACTCTTGACATGACCGACCACACGAGTGTTTTACTTTATCATGTCTTGTCTTTCTGGGGCGCTTATGACTTCTTGAAATTACTATTAATCATTTTGGAAACTTCTTTCCACTCCCTAGACGAAACGGCAGCGTTACCATTATAATAAAGTTACTTAAACATTTCTCCCTAGAAAATTTAAAAAAAAAGGTTTTGATGTTTGTAGACTAACTCATGTTATACATGTCTTTATCATTTTAAATTTATACCTTCTAGTCTAAAATGAGAATAAGAAATTCATCATTACTTTTAATATTTGGCCTCTTTCGAATTACACATCTGTCGCAATTTAATTTGGCGTATTTAAAAGTTTTTTGATGGTTTTGAATGTTAAAAGTTAATAATTACGGGTTGGCAGCCATAAAACATACTTTTTTTTTTTTTAATACGAGAAATATATACTACAAATGATTTGTCTGTTATTTATATTCGGGTAGTGAGAAAAATGTCCAATGTTTCAAGTAAATACAATTCTGATAATTTTTTATATATTTTTTTAAGAAATACATACCGGAACTTTAGGTACGACGTTCAAAAATGGCTTCGCTGGTATTTTAACTGAATCTTTTATTGACATTTGAGTACGTTTTTCGTAGAATTTAAAAGATTACAGTTGATAAAAATAATTTACTTGAAACCATGGATATTTTTCTAACTCTACCACCCATAGATAATATAATAATAGATCATTTGTCGCATTACTTGTATTCAAATGGTACAAAGTGACGTTAAGCGCCATTTTTTTTTATGTAAGCTGGATTAATTAGAAATAAAAAAAGCTAGGTAGCATAATTTATGAATATGAAAACGTTTTTAACTTATTCACACCGATTTATAAAACCGATCCGGTCAAAATAAGCAACAGGGTTTTTTTAATCATAAATATACGAGTACATTAAAATAAAATTCATCTACAAATTCTTAGTTTTAAATTTAAAAATAATTTGTAAGGGCGGTATTTGTTGCAATTTTTAGTACGGGAAGGTTGATATATTTTTACTATTTCCGTGCATTTACGTCTCAAGGAATTCATTATTACTAAAATCGGAATATTTTCATCCTTCCTCTGCCAGTCCCATGCCTCACTGCTATTCATCACTCACCGCTGCGACGTGTCACTTTCAGGCAATAAATAGGCGTAGAAATAATTTTGTTGGTACCTGGAGTTTGCGCTACGATTTATGTGACAGTGATGTTGTCAGTTGGAATTTACCGACAGAATTAGGAAGGTGCTAGCACTCCCACACTTGAAGCGATCTACGCACCTCAAAGTACTGAATATGTCCCCGCTTCGGAGAGATATTATCATTATTAACCATTTTTGATGCTGTATACACTGCGAGATAACGGCCTAAGCGAATTATTCAATACTTCATGTCCTCAGAATAACACACATAATGAAATGGGCTCCATAGTACTATCGACGGCCTCCGTGCTTGAGTGGTTGAGACGCTTGACTACGAATTCAGAGGTCGCGAATTCAATTCCCAGCGTGTGCAAATAGATTGTTATTAACATGTGTTAATTCATATTTAATTTATTTTTAAGATACATTTTCAATTAAAAAACTCCGAGCTCTAGGGTACGTGGTGCTGAAAGAAGCCCGACCTAAGTCAACGAATTCTCGGAATGAAAACACCCATCAATTAAATCACGAAGATATCGCATGGAAATAACAAATATAAGTCTCATATGGGCAGACGCTTCCAAACATCACTTAAAAAGATTAAAATTATTACGAAATAAAGTCAAACTAATTGATATCCGGAAATTTGCCTCTTGAAGAAACATATTTCGTGGAAACCCTATAGTATACGAGTATCTGGTATTAAAAATATAAGAAACCCAATCAAATCCTCCGGAAGCATCAGCTCCCCACAGTCATTTCCGCTATTGAGTAGGTATGTAATATTTTCTCACAACAAAAACATACATTTCTCTAACCAACAACCCATAATAATTCTACAAATCAATGAAACATGAAGACTTTTATTCTGTAGAGGGCATGATAATAACATGAAATTTACTGCTTATTATATTTAAACAACACTTACAATCATTTTTATATAATGTATAGCAAATTTATCTTATTACGCCATCTACCTTGCTTCATCTATTGCTGCTCATAAGTGCTTTATTTATGAGAAATAGTTTGAATACAGGCGAATTCTTTATGTTTAATATTAAATATTATCTTATCTTGTATTTGTATGTTTTTTCTCCTAAACACAAAAAAGTACACATTACAATAGAGCAAAGGGTTCCATAAATGGCCTGGTACTTTATACGCTAATTTACTTAAATCTCGATTATGTGCGTATCTGCATGGATATGGACACCTCGGTGAAAGACCACCATTCACAATCAAAACGTTTCTTGAAATGGCTTAAGCCTTGTTGACCAGATATGAATAGCCAGGCCCTTTCCAATTTGTTCGTCCGCATCTCTTTCCTCCCTTCCACTTTTTAAGCCTAGTAAAAAACTCTAAGTGGAAATAACATAGTTCTACTGGCTTTAGGAAAAATGATTATTTCAATAGAACTGCACCGGCGAATTCAAATAAAAATCGTATTTTCGATACTTTAAAATGACGCCATGCGAAACTAATCAAATGAAAAAACACTAGCGAGAATTCCATAGAAAGCGTTCGATGAATATTATTCCGTTTTTGCTTTTTGATAAGCTTCATTAATTCTTAAAGCTCACTTTTCAATGCAAATAAATCACGATATCAAAACCTATTTTTAAATTCTTTAAACAAATCCAGATTAAATGATTTCCATAAATTTCATTCCAAAATCTGAAACCGCTCAGCAAGTGGGCTGTGCCGAAAAAACGCCAGTAAAATAAAGTATTTATTTTTATAATCCAGTGCTCCAGGATACTCGCTTTCACTAAATTGACCAATTTCAATCTAATTTTAGCGAGAATCGCGAATAATTGCCATTTTGTTGATAATGAGAGTCATTTCCGGGTAATCTTGAACAGATCTGTTTGTTGAGCGAGTGAATTATTATAATCAGTGTTTTTAACAGGTGATCCGCCTTCAGGCGGTCATAAACAAAGATGTTTAAACTCACATACAAAAATTGAAAAACCTTTTTTATATTTTCATAAAATCAAATCATCTTCTCTGTATATATAAAAAGTTAAAAGTGAAGTACAGTAAAAACAAATAAATTTTCCAGTAATATTAACAGCCATAAAATAATACAGAATATGACATTCGTCTCACAGTTACTTGAAATTAATATGATTACTGTTGTCAATTTTAGATTTGATATTTTCTTACTGTTTTTTTAAATATTTTATATATTTATTTCTTGCTATTAATATTTTTATTTATGTTTACTCTTATATAAATATGAAATATGTGTATATTTCAGAACAAATGAGAAAGTACGATAAATCATAAAACCAGAAACATTATCAAATAATTAGAGGTAACGATAATAACCAGGTAGACTTGTCAATACATTTTTTAAATTAAAACAAAAATAGCAACACTGACGTACGATGAAGTACCTCGTAAACAACAGTATACTCATATTCTCCAAGACGGCTAGTAATCGGCAGCAAGGCGCCATACTAATCTCTTAGCGTTGGCCTATACAACTATCAAATGACAACATCAGATACAATTTCCAATACAAACAGTTAATAATCAAGTACAATACAAACAATCATAAGTACAATAACCGATTCAAACAACTAAAAACAATAATATGATCAGATGCAAACTCAAACACAGTTGGTTTGTTGGAAAAAAATTCCACCTGTCAAAAGGTCCACCTTAGTAATGATATTTTCTATATGATGTCGGTTATATGTTTATATTTTACATACATAGTATAGGTATATTTTTAAGAGTTAATAAATTAATTAATATAATTTCCTATCACCAATTTTCAAATATAATCTTGTATCAAAACAGCTAACCGCGATACACAAAAAAATCTGAACTTTGATCTATGCCGTTCTTGTGTGAAGGCAGTATTTCTTTAATGAGCTTAAAAAACTTTCTAACATAATGGGTTTTCATGCCAATTTGCTTAGCTTATGAATACCAGTAGAAACTTTAATGATTTTGGACATTTTCCTTACGATTATTATGCTATTTGAGTTTTAAAACTTTGCGGAGTACCATAAAGTTGAAAAGAAAGGAAGGAAAGAAAAGATCAAGTTAATTTCTAGATACATATTTGCCAAGAAATGAAAACTCTTACAGTGAAAAGGAAGCAAAAAAAACGATTCTAAAAACTGACGAGAATTCAGCCCCAACGCGTGGTCTATTGAACCACAAGCTTCAATAAATTTGATGTGAAGATTGCGCAAGCTTGCATAATGAAGATTTAGTTATTGTTGCAATACTTATAAGTAGATAATTTTAAAAGGAAAATTTATGCAAAAAAAAAAATTCCAAAGGCTTGTTGTAATAAAGTACGTGAGAAATAAATAATTCACCAAAATAAAAATGAGGAATTCACTAATTACATTTTAAACATTTTACATGGCTTACTATATATGTTTATTACTAGCGACATATGTCTATTACTAGCGACTTACAGACTAATTTATATATATACGAGTATGTAACTTTTTTTTTTGTTAAAAAGAAAGACAAACATTCCTGGGTTACGAATAACCCTTAGCCAGCAGAGAAATTGAACGCACAACACCCGGGTGGGAATCCGACGCGTTTGTTCACTCAGCTACCGACCAGTCAATGTTACCAATATTAATGAAAATGGCATCAACCAGTACCACGAGCTATAAAATAAAAATTGATAAACTTTATTTAGTCCATAAATTAAAAACTTATTTGATTGTGTACAAAAGACAAAAGTAAATATTGTTTTGCTCTCTCGTGATTACACGCATTCATGATATTGTCATTGAAAGAAAAATCTTTAGACAAGATCTTCACTTGAAGAAATCGAAAGACAGTGAGTCCTTCTGTACTCCTAATGTAATTGTAATTGTAATGTTACCAAAGAGAACTTGGTATTTATGAATCATAGTAAAATGTTACATTTATAAACCAGTTTGTAGATATAATTAATTATTTTATAACGAATCTTCTGATTGGTATTGTATTAATCGAGTTAAATAATCGGTTTAGTCTTAATTAATTTATTTTATTTTATTGGGATTCATAACAAGTTGACTACACAGCATACCTACATTGTCATAGAAAAATTAAAAATAGTTACATTTCAAATCCGATAGTTAATGCTCACCTCATGCAAAATGACATATATTATTCAGCACAGTCTGCCAATCATATGGCTAGAAAAAGACAAACACAAAACACACAAAAAAATATTATCGCAAAGAAAAACATCAAGTTTTTTTACAGAACGCAAACACGTTGTGGTTAGACACAGTAATTTTAAATAAACAAAAAAAAAGATTTGTTTAACATCGTTTTATTGTGTATATCATCAACTAGTTTCAATTTATCCTAAACCTTCATCAGGACTGTGAAAATATTTTTTTTCATAATAATATTAAGGAAAGAAGTGAAAATAGCGTATCTTAATTTAACCATATATCTGTAACACCGAGTGGGTTGATACAATGCACTGTTGGTACAATGTACCAGTACACATAGCAACATATTATCTTTATACTAAACATAGGGGTGGGTAATCAATGCTTTCTTAGAATTTGGATACGTCAGGGGACTTAAAAGAGAATTTTTATGATAACGTAAAACATACTGGAAACGTAAAACATTTCATAAAAAAATATTCCACGGTGCTTTTGGCCCTCTACCAGAAGCCACAGATTTTAAAATCATTATTTTTTTGTCTCACCAAGTTAAATAAGTTTTTTTCGGTAAAAACTACATTTACATAAATTTTATATTAAATAGAAATTGTGTGTCCTTGACTCCGTTCGGAAACGGGTCGTCCGTTTGATAGATTCTCATATCTTGACCAAAACATTTCAATATTTGGAGCACAGACGTCAGGAATGCTGTCCTTGTTCTGACGGTATTTTATCGGAAGATGCTCTGAGGAACTTGGGTTATTGATCCCTTCGGCACCGGTGCATAGTCGAGAAACTCACCAAATGCGCGCCCAACATTTGTACACAATTGACATTCGATACACGAGAACGGGTCGCTTCTACAACTTGCCTTTGAGCCTAGACACAGCATCGCCAAATATATAATATAGGCCCTGAGGGAAATAATTTCCCCCAGGGCCTCCTGTGTGTAAAAAAATGCAAGAAAAATAGATTTAAATAAAAGAGAAAGATGTGTTTACGTTCAAATTTATTATTATTCAATTCACATTGACATATCAAACATTACCACCAGAAAAACTACGCTTTCTTTGCCCAGGACCTGATGTTTTTTTCTGTATCAATGAATTCGTACTTGTTTTTGTGTTTCATTTTTGTCCAATCGTGCCGTCTCTAAGTAATGAACAACACGAAGGCCGGGGGCAAAACGTGACACAAGCTGTCATTATTATGTGTCCCTGCGGAGCTTTAGTGTCGTGGTGGTTGCTTGCATTCAATCCGTTTTACTTGGCAATTATATACGAGTACAAGATTTTATATAAGAAACTCTGATTTTTTTTTATCGCCACGAAAACGTAACAGGGTTTCCTTATTGAATAATTGTACGTATACTTGATGCTTTGAAACAATCTTCTTAAACAAAAATCCTAGTATATTACCTAAGACGGTATTTTTCAATCAAAAGAAAACAAATCAAACAGCTCTGCTATTAATTTTTGCATATGTGAGGGATTATGAAAAAATATGAAAAAATTGTAAAATTTAGTTGTTTTTTTTTGCATTGTAACAATGCTATTAATTTAAAAAAATTGACTGTTTGAATGACCGCCTTAAATGGCATTAAAAAGGCATTGACTTGTGACGTCAAGATTTTCACCGGCGAAACGATATCTGTCAGTATTGACAGTATTGAAAGTCTAAGGAATTTTGTGTTCTGACTGTCTTGAATACTAAAATTATAAGTTAAAGTGTTGTAATTATCTAAAAATGCACAGTTCCTAAATTTTTAAAAACACATGCATAATCTACAAAGGTAACTAATAAAGATCTAAAAAAAAACAAATAAAAATTAACACCTAGCCCATTATTTCATAATATCCCAGGTGGCAAATCATTTTTAATTTTTAATTATTTTTATTACGAGATATTTTATCATGACCAAGTCTTAATAGCCAACTTCTTCCAACCTTCTTTAGGTCTTTGTCTTTCCTTTTCAAAAGCATTTCGTAAAATAAAGAGTGCTGTGAGTAATTGAAACTATGTGTTCTAGTCACAAAATAACCAAGATACGTTTCTTCTATTAAGTGTATCTTTACAGATACATTTTTCAAACACAATTAATTCTGCGTTTTAACACAAACCAAAATATTAATTTACAAGAGTAAAATGAAGATTATTCTCCCCAAACTTGCAAGCTACGTTGTCTTGAAATCATATTTAAATGTTTAATAAAGTACGTAATTAGTTTGGAATGTTGTAATAAGAATGGAAGAATGAAGGTTAAATGACTATAATCATTCCACATTTGTGTTTGGTTTGGTTAAAGTAAGCTGAGGTATGGTTGGTTTGGTTAGTCCACGTGCCAGGTAGGCGAAGGTGGTAGAAATATGAAAGAGGGGGAGAGGGTTGGGTAGATTAATATATTCTAAGCCTAATGTCAAAATAACTTTTTGCTGGAAGCCATATCTGCCAGACGAATTTATTTTCTAACTTTTGAAAGTAATTAGAAAATATTGTTGCGTAAGATTTAATTGTTTTAAAAATGACGCCCAAGTTGTGATAGAAACAAAGCGTTTTTAGATACCGTGTTTTCTTCGTTGCAGACAAAGTTAATGTATTTTACTAAAATTTTAATTACGATTGTGTGCTTGTAATAAATTTACACTGAATCAGTTTTAAATAAAATTGAGATGTTTTTTGTAAATTTGACAAAATGTGTGGTTAATAACACTGAGGTTTTCATTGTATTGAATAATAATGTAGCTTATCAAATCAATTTTCCTAATTGTGTAACCAAATTTCTAAAATGTCTTGCAAATACTTCGTTAGATCATTGGCTTTAGGCTTTAGCGTGGGACAAAACAAAATGTATTCAATGAGTGTGTGCTTTTCTATTCTAGTTAGATTCTAAATATCGCCCTGTGGAAATTACCATTCAGAATCGAAATGTTGCTTGAAATGGCTTTTGACCTTATACTTAGATCAGAAAAGCCAATGCGTACTTACTGACCTGCAGGCTGTGACCACAAAGAGGGCGGAGAGCCTTGTTTATCACAAAAAACGGTTGGGGGATGGTCACAATCCTAATTTTGTTTGACTTAAAAATAAAAAATATGAATCCGTAATTGCATCCATCTTTTTTAAAATATCCCAGATCCCTTGGTCAGAGCTTTGGGGCATTATTAGAACTTAGCAGCTCCGCAATTTAATAGCGGGGGTCCAAAGAGCTTTTAATGAATAAAAGAATATTTGCGGTGGGCTTTTTTGTTCGTGTCTTCTCCTCTCACAATCATCCGCACAGGCGAGCACATTAGCATAATGTGCGAGATTCGCTGCGGAGACTGAACACATTTGTCATGTTTATTGCGTTTATAATTTAAACACTTATTTCAACAATATATTTTCGGATTATGTTTTTTTCTTTTTTCACAAAGGACTTTCTTCATTTAAAAACATCCGCCGTTTTTTGTTTTCATTTCGTGTATTATTTTTGTCAGTTTTATAAGCAGTTAAAATTATGAGCTTTTTGATTTGCTGTCTTAGAATATCTGATTATAAATTATTGTTATAATCGAATGACTCCATCATATACGACGATCGTTTTAATCAACGAAATCAGTCTTTTTTCATAAGAATCAATCATTTAGTAGTTTGAAATTATATTATTATTTGAAACTACGAATTAAGTTTGTTAAACGCCAACCGGTTTCGCTTTAATCAAGCTTCGTCAGGGCACATATAATTATTACATGTACCCTGACGAAGCTTGATCTAAGCGAAACCGGTTGGAGTTCAAGATATTACATTCACAGTTGAAAACTAAGTGTTCTTTTATTTAAACGAAATCAGTATTTTTGTGAGATTTGTTGTCCTTTTAAACATCAAGGTCTGAATCGTCGAATACTTCGAATATGATTTAGGACCTATTTTAAGATTTTTGTATATTCTGGTTCTGTAGCAAGACAAGAAACGTCATTCGTTGGCCTTTAAAATGTGTTTCGGTATTCTTCTAATGCCCGGTGCACACTTTCGGTATTTAACGCGCGGCACCGCAAATTCTTTGCGCATACTGCAGGGGGCGCCGCAAAGTCACCGTTGGTGTGCAGAGCCCTATCTAACGTGTATCCCGTGCCGTAATTGCGGTGCCGCAGCGGCCAAAAGCCGGACGTGTGCACATGGTGATTATGTTGAAATCCCTAAATTTTTCCCTGATTATAAGTAGTATCTATACGCATCTTTAACGGCCTATTGATAAGTTAGATTCATAAAAAAATATTTTTCATCTAAATAATGGGTAATGTCGACACGAAAATCAGTGAAAAATATACAAAACTACTTTTTTTTAAATCGGCTATCGTACCACAATCTTTTAACAGATTATTGTATGGTATATTTTCCAAGTGATGTTTAAGTAATTAATTTTGTAAATTTTCTTAGAAAAGAGATTTGTTGAAAACTACATCACGCAGAATAGGTCAGTAGTTGATTGTAGGTAGAGCGAAGCAAAATACATTTATATAAATTTGTCCATGCATAGTTTATTAGCGTTTCGTTGAGGTAAAGGTCAATTTATTTCATGAAATTTTTATTGCAGACTTGGCGGATGGTGCAATATCCAATCTGCCATCGTATATGAATTTATTTATTGAAATGACATAAATATAAAAAAATACATTGAAATTTTTATAGAAAGTAATTACTTTGTGGTTTGACATATTCAATGAAAATGAAATAATAACTCTGTATAAGGCCACAGATTTTATTTTAAATTTTATGACCGACCGGTTTTACTTGATCTAAGCATCATCAGGGTACAACATTAAACTTCACAAAAATACAAAGTGTGCGGTTATATATAAATACAGAGGGTTAATTCATTTTCGTGAATTTACATTGAATATGAAATTCCGTTGCGCGACGATACATTGAAGTTGAAACTCAAAAACCAAGGTCACCTTTGCAAAGCTGATGCCAGAAGGCTGTTAACGGAAAAACCTTTTGCGGCTTCCCTCAACGTTAATTTCTAATAATCCAGCGCCATCAGTTAGGCTCCTTTAATGGGTGCAATTAGTAGGGTTCGCGTGTTGTCACCCTTCTACGGCGGGGGTTCTACTTCCGTCAGTGACTCAGATGATGTCAACATCGCTTTTATTTCATGTTATGAAAGTAATTACATGTCGAATGTTCATGTCACCGAGGAATGGCATAAGTGTTTAAATAGATACCTACTTCACCACTGAAAAATAATAACCTACCTAGATATATTGTAAATTATAGCAATGTTTGCTGGCCTGTTGGTTAAAACGCTCTGCAGCCACAACGCTAACTAATTACTGAAAACTTTCTTCAAATTACCGATGATTTTGATAAAAAAGAGGTATTTTTCTTAAGCGTCTTAGAATTACTTTCATCCTGAATCTTAAAGTAATTATCACGCCTGCCTCAATTTCTAAAAGAAGAAAGTCAAATCCGCAAAAAAGAACTTGTAAGCTTAATGTTTCCCTCATTTGCGAATTGCTGATAATATACATTTTAATATTAAAGCTCGGCATTAATTAACAAATCTTTGAAATAAGAATTTGTTTCTCGGGCGCAAAAGAATGTATATGAGTATTTCAGGATTTTTCGAAAAAAACAATGATTATTTTGAGCATGGTGCTTGCTTACTGTTATTATTCATCAAGATGCGTATTGATATTATTTTAGAGGCGGAATCCGTAAAAATGTATACATATTTAAAAAAATATTATCATTGCTCGTTACAACAGTTAAAATATAATTTTTTATGTCTATCATAATAAACAATACCAACAGAAGAAATTAAACATGAAAACCGTAAAAAACGTCACCTGTAGAACCAAGCGGTTAGTACCTACTCTATGAAGGCTGTTATGAATTCCTAATTAATTTATATTTGAATTTAAAATGTTGAGTGCATTTTAACGACTCGGAAATAATAAATAAATAATTTAGTAAAATAATGCATAAGTTTTAATTACGTTTGGGGTGATGCGAGTAGGAATTATTTAGAACTTCCGCTGTTTGATAAATCGCTTCACTGTGCAAATGAATTTCTTTGTTGCCTTTGGGAGAGCACTAGAAAACCCCTAACAGCATCAAAATATACAATAATGATAAGGTCCAATAGATTATCCCTGAAAGACGCCATATAAGTAAACAATATTCATTTATCAAATAAAAACAGCTCCGAAAACCATTTCATGTATTTAGACCTACAAAAATGTTTTTTTAGGAACAATTTGAAAACTGTTGAAGTTCATTACGTAAAAAAAATGACCAAATATAAAAAAAGGTTTTGTTTTTTAGACAGCTCCAAATGAAATACTGGTAACCAAACAAACTAAAAATTAACCAAGTATCCTAAAAACTAAGACACAAGGTTGCTATCTTTTAAATAATTTTAATTACGAAGTCTTTTATTAACCTTACCTTTAGTAACATTTTTTCTACTGACCTTCGTAACCTTGCTTTTATAAACATCAGCTTTTATTTTACTTTATGTATATATAACCTGTCAATGTTCTATTTTAGCTTTGCATTCTTATCTTTGTTTAAAAGGTATCTAAGAAACACTTAAGATTATTATCTTTCAAGGCTTTTTCATTAACATATTTACTTTTGTAATATTCTTTATTGTAGGTACGTCTGGGTTCACAATAATTATTTTAGTATTTTTTTTCTGTTTTCATAAAGTGTTATATTTGATTGCACTATAAAACAAAAATCTATCACCACAACATGAACATGTGTCTATTTCAGTAGATGCATGTTCCAAACAACCTTTTATATACTTTTAACTGTATACTGAATTAACAAACATTAAAAGATTTCAAATTTTGTTAATGAATCTAATTTTTGACTGGTTTTGCATTTTCTAATGTGACTAGTGTTTTTTTGGGGGGTGTTTAATTGATTTGATTTTACCCTGTATTCACGAATCACATGTTGGAAAGTGGTCCGTTTGACTTTGGTTTTTTGGTCCTAGAAAATAAAATGAATTTATAATATGAAAATTTTCATTGTTGAACCAAATCTATACATACTAGAATATTTTTTCTAACATCTGAAATGTAAGTGGTAATTTTTTTGGTTTTTTAAAACGTCATTTGTGTGTAGATCCGAATAGCCTGGCAAGTTTTTCAGCCCAAATACCTCAATCTGGGATTCCACAGTCTCACTGGTTTAGGCCAGTCGGGAGCATTTTTTGTTTTAAAAAGACTACTATTTCCGAGAGAGTTTCAGCTTAAATTGGGTTTATTTACGATATGTTTGCATTTCACAACGAAGTGGTGTATACTCACAAGATTTCCCTGATGCGATATATCTGTATCTTATATTGAAGTGTTTATCATTCAGACTTAAAGCATGTATATATTTGACTTTAGCTTGACTCGTAAAACTACTGACCGCTAAGCGAACAGTCCGGTTCGTGATGTTTATAGTCTTAAGAACATTGTCGTCGGGTGGGAAAGCTGAATACGTTTTGTCGGTATTACATTGGATGGTGCTCCGAAAAAAAACCTCGATCGATCTTTTTGACACCGGTTCTCATCCAGGAGGCACATCAAATGCGTGTACTGTTGACATATCCGTACGGCTCGTTTTTACAACTTATTCTAGTGTTTGGCTCAGTTGCGTAGTGTATTTTGTGATTTCCTTATCTTTAAACATATGTGTCTTCAAGATCCAGGTCACTCCTACTTTTCCTTGAAAATACACAAAACAAAGCGTTCCCAAAAATGTCATAGACCCTCTTGTGTGAAGTTGAAATTTAAAAATCATCCTCATTTTGACATATAAAATAAATTCCAATGATATTTTGTTCCCCTATTTGGTAAGTTGTCTTTTCATCTTTTCAAGAAATCCAAGAAAGTCCATCGTAATGACTTTCCTCGAAGCGGAAATATTCAAGAAGTGCGTAAAGCATAGTAATATAAAAAAGATTAAATATTTCAGGTGATAATATTACTTTTGAAGTTCTCGATAAATAATAGCCCGGCCGATATTTGTGGGAACACGCGGTGTCAACTGTCCTCTAAATTGAGCCAATTTATTTTTAGTGAAGCCAACGCGATGTGAAACGATAATCTCTTTGCCGAGCTGGGCCTGACTGGCGACCCGAAGTGACTTCCTCTTTCATGAGCAATCAATACATCTTTTATTTTTGTACAGAGAAGGCGACAGTGAGAAGAGTTCACGATACGGTTTTGACGAAAGTTGTGAAAAATATATTTCTGCTTAGAAAATAAACAATACATCCTATTTTTAAATAGTAATTTAACTACTATTTAAAAATAAGTTATTTACATTTAAATTTGAGAAATAGCAGAAAATAGATACAATTGGTGACAATAAACTTGTTTATAAAATATACATAAAACAGAGGTTCTATAATTGTATTTCTTTAAAAGTTAACTATGTAAAATTATATTATTGTGAGTAATGATCTTTAAAAGGCTTAATCTAAGATGTTTGACGGCGGTTTGTACGTTTTATTTATGGAAAGCTTCTTTCTAGCAAAGTACTCTTTGAATTTAAATCCGTATTATGTGTTGATAGCAATTTGTATAAATATTGTTTGTTAATATTAGTACGTTACGATACTTACATTGTGTTTGTGAAGGTCGTAGTTTTAAAAAAGATGGTTGATTTCCCTTAAAACAAATGGTCAATAAAGTGACTTGAGAAAAGTGTAAAAAATTGAAATTATCAAAATTTTACAAAACCTTTTCAAATTTTTACCTACCTAATATGTGTTTTTACTGATAGTATTCTATATTTGGAATGGGTGGATTGAACTTTTTCAACTGCCTTTTTAAAATATAGGATACAAGTATAATCTGATAATTTATTTGCCACAACCTTTTACTATTACGAGTATCCGAAACGAATTAAGGATGTTTTGGCTGTCTTTAATTTTACAACCACGCAACGTACGTAATTGATTTATTGTCCGGTTATTTCGGTGCGTTCTTCCTATAAATCAGCCACAAAGATTCAAATTGTAAAGTTCCGATGTCACAAATAAATTACTTCTCTAACCCCAACAATTATTTCCTCGAAAAGAGGAATTGGCCTTTTGTTAGTAGGTCAAAGTAAAGACTTTTATCCTTATGGGCTTTTGTCTTCAGATGAGGTTTTTGTTAGACACTTTACCCAACTTTCAAATAAGAACGGGTATTCGTTTATTGAACTGGACTAGGCAGAGTTTCACATTATGTCTTTGCCTTATTGGAAGATTAACCATGCAAATACATATCTGCCCCACACTAAAAGGGCAAAAGCGACAAATCGCTAATTTTCAAAGGTTCGAAAAGAGTGAATAAAACCGTGTAAATTGAGTGTTTCGTCTTTTTATATAACAACAATAAAAAATAAAAATATACAATTATGACGAACAATTTGTAAGATTAGTTGTTGTTTTTTCTCAAATTCACGATTTTTTTCGCTGTTTTTAGTCTTCCTTGATACTGGCAATTTATCAATAACTTCTTTATCTTGGAATAATCGAATGATAATAACTTTATTTTATGGAGAAAGTTCGATTTTTCATTTAAATATATAAAACTTCTTAACCCTTAAATACACACATTTTCTTTTAGACCTTAAAAATATCTGCATGAAATTCAAAGGGGAGCGGAAAAGAAACTGTTTTATGACTTAACAAATGGTGGTTATGAGAGTGAACATAAAACAAACCTAGAGAAGGTATTATGCGTCAATGAGTTAAAAAAAACAATGGTGACTATATTTCTATGGTATCAAGTAAATTCACAAATTCGCATGAGTCAATAATTATGGGACGATATGTTTATATGCGAAAATTGATTGCTCAAAAAAAATCCTAACGCGTTTAACAGGACGGGATAGATTTTTTTTGTTTTTTCGCGCATTTTAAAAGTCGCCTGTATCCACAACAGCACCTCAAAAAAAGTTTAACTAAAAAACATATTAGATACATGTTTTATACAACCAAGAATATAAAGAAAATATTTTAAAAATATATTTTCTTACTTTATAACTCTTTATAAAAGAGCCGTTTTCTATTAATCGGCAATCAACCTCCAAATGTCCACGATTTAAAAAAAAATTAAAAATAATTGGCTGATTAACGATGAATATATGTATATATATAAATATATATATTTAAAAGAAAACACGTTACTTGATGAACTTTAAACAGGTTTTAATGTGCTGAAAAACTGTAAAGTAAATAAAATAAAAATATTGTTTTATACTACAGTATTTTAACTATATAAATTGAAGGAAAAACAAAGTTTTTTAATTGGTAAAATGCGGTTTTTCTAAATACCAAAAACACATAAAAACGACAGTGTGAAAAAAAAGAATTCATAATGCAAAAAGGAGTCGCCAAGAGTAGACGTCTCGCGGCAGCTTCGCGCCGTGAAGAAAATATATACCCTGGAAGGAACGAATTCAGACTGTTGAATTTGTTCCTACGATTTGAAGGAAATATGTCAAAGGGAATTATAAGAATACGTGCGTGGCACAGTAAGACGCAAACAAATATATATTATTGTACTTTCTAACGTGTTCACTTCTCCGCGTGCGCTTTTTTACAAATACTATAATCATTTTGAAGGAAATATGTTGCAAGGATCAGAATAGGTTTATTACAAGCACACTAATGGGGGATATGATCGCCCCTTCTTATATACGAGACAAAACCGAATTGACACAAAGACGCAGGTGTTCTTTTCGCAGGGTTGTTACTAAAGAAAAAATCCCAAAATCTGGGGAAAATCTAAAACCTCCATATGCATTTAATATTTTCGGAAATATTATTTTATGCGTTTTATGGAACTAACCTTCACTTCATATAGATAAGTAGCAGATTTTAATAAACTTTGTTGACTTTATTGGGATGTATATATTTTTAATTTAACATAAACATAGATTTTAGTGTTAACTCCGTACAAACATCAACATTTTCCTCTTCAATTAAACCTCATTTAGCATATAATGTATGCACCTGTACTAAAGATATTCAAATATAATATTAAAAAAAAAAAAAAAAATCGACGAAAAAGGAATCTCGAGGGAAATCCCCCCAAATTATAGGGAAAAATCAAAATCTAGGGAAACACGAAGTCAGTCAATATTAGTTCGGGAATGTTCGTTTTCATGTTTTGAGTCTACGATCGGATACCGAAAGCCAATCCATTCTAAGTAACAATGTACATTAAAATGTTGGCAAAATTGTTTACAAAATGCGATGAGGGTGACACATACGACCAAAATTATAACTATTTTAGCTAATCTTGATAATATTGTCAGCCTCTCCCCCTTTTAAGGCTTAAAGCTTTAATTTCTTTTGTAATTTTAATAATTATCACAAAATTAATTGTATTTAAACCACGTTATATATTTCGATAATGCTTTTTTGTGTTTGCACGGCAATAAAAATTGAATCACTCAACCCGACTTAAGCCAAAATGCGTTATGCTGCGGAAGAAGTAGATTTTAATTACAAATAAAGTACGATCATTCAAGTCGGCTTCTAAAAGCGCTGCGCCAATTTAATGTGACCCCAGCATCTGCTTTTAATTGAAGGGCCTATTTTTGAGTGTCCTGTGTCATTCAACCTGGAAATGGGTGAAACTTATCCATTTTTTGTGAGCCCGTCTCGTCCATCATGGCCCCGACGCCGCCTTTACCGTGTAAGGGTTGATGATGATACATTCCCCTAATGACGCGTAAGTACGCTCTTTTATTATTTTGCCTTAATAGTAATATTATCAAATTTGACACAATTACGTGTGTCTTGTTTGTGTAATCGTTGCAGATAACTATTGACTTTTCTCTAAGACAATCAATGATATTTTACCAATCAGTTGTTCCTTTTTTTCTCATTATCAAGGTAGGAGTATTTACGTTTGTTGATATTATTTACTTAAAAACAATCTTAAGATTCGTGATTTGTACCAATCTGAAAGAAAACTGATGTCACCAGTTCATACAAGACATTTCGACTCCTAAGCCTCAGACAGGTTAATAAAATGGTTCGTCTGTTCAAGAAATAATTTCGATACGTTAACATGTTTCATCATTTAAACCAGAAGCAAGGAACAGTAAATTGATTAATCGCCGATAGACGCACGCGTAGTTCGCTTAATTTGCGGTTACTTTTATTTTCATCTCGGTAAAAAAAAAATGAATGTATGTTTCTCAGTAAATCTATTAAGACTTAATAACGAATGAGATATTATATTACTGGCACGTTTGTAATATTTTCAATGACACAATTAAGAAGAGTTAATGATTATCTCCTCCGCTCAAGATAAATATTGACATCTCTCAAACACTTTCAGGTTCTTCTTATATACAGAACAAAGGCTTGGGTTAAAGTACCTACTTACCCGATTGGAATATTTCTTCTAACAAACTTTTTCCGTCTAACAAATGTTCTGAGCATGTTTCAAAAGCTCTGCAGACTGAAGAAAAAGCTTGGGCATTAGTAAGTTATCCCACACAATTTCGGCTGTTTCACGGTTTATTTAAGGCCAACATTTTTAACGAATTTTACCACTCGTCATTTTTTCATCCGACTCGGTCGTTAAGAGTTTGTTTTGTGGCATTACGAGAAATGTAGGCACTGTCTGTAATTAATTGTACATTAAAGTCTGTCGGTTATTTTATGTGCTTCTAATATTTTTTGGTATTTTTTTACTCTGATTATTATGTGCTCAACAGATTTTGTTTACTTAAACAAACTAGTAGGTATCAAAGTAGGTTCATTTTTGTGTATTCAAGGAAAATATTTTAAAAACAACATTTCCTCGTACGAGGGGATTGGGGTGTTTTTTCAGTCATATCGCGAACCGGGAACTACGCCATCCCCATTTATCAAATTAAAAACTAAGGGGAGGGGAAATAAATGAGCAATAGGAGGGTTTAGAAGTCAAGTTGCTCACCACGCAGCCAAGACGGGTTTAAATGCGTGAAAATTACAAAAATCACTACCACCCGACTGAGCAACGTTTTTAGGCGGGTCAAGCAAGAGACTGTGGGAAGGGATTTGTTAATAAGAATCTTGAAGAGCCTCGAATTTTATTAAGGAAATAAAGGTAGATCCGGTAGCTCGTTCCACATACGAGCTTAATTTCAGTAAGCGGAGTCGGAAAAACGACCCGTTCTCATAAAGCCTACATCAACTGTAAACGGCTGCTCCACTCGGGTTCGTCGAGTTTAGCGCACATGAAACGGTGCGCAAGGGATTTATACTACGAAGGCAAGCAATACGAATATCTGAATCCATTATTTATTTATTTTTGTTTATACGCCCGTGGGGCTTTTACTTAACAGGTTAGTGCATAATATGAACTAGCAGTAGTAAAAATAACATGAATAAAATAGGAAACTTAAATAAGTATCACAAATGTAGAAATAAAAAAATAGCAGTGTACACATAAGTTTTAAGAGTCGCAAAAAATATTGTTTGTTCAATTGTATCATTAGTTTATACAGCGGCCTTGAAGTAATTTTTCATAAAAATGGAGCTATGCAAATTATCACAATATTATTATTAACTCCAATATTAAAATAAATAAAAAAAAATAATATATTTACATATTTGCAAAATTTATAAAATATATTTAAGAGATAACATAACATAAGTGACAAGCAAATGTAGAAGTAAAGAAAACAGTGAAAAAGAAAACAAATCTTTAGATGAACTTACAAAAATAGTTTTTACAAATTAAGTGTTTAATTTGTATGTTCAAATACAGATTCACTACTAAGAACTGTAAATATTTTGCACACAGATACATTATGCAATGAATTATATTATTTATTTTAAATATTTGTTTAACCATACATGCTTTCCTACCTTTTACATTCTACCCAATACATATTTCTGTCATTAGGCATGGATGCCGTGAGTTACAAATTTAATTAAATAAAAAAAAATATATTAGGAATGCGGAAAATATGCCAACATGCAGAAAAATAGGGTTTTCAATTTAACATCAGCGGTTTTTATCACAATCTTATGATTGATTTAAAGAAAATATCACATCCAATGAATTACTTAGAAAAGATTAGCATTGAATAAACAAACTGGTAACACAAATTTACCGGGAATTTATTTTGTTTAATCGAGTCGTTATTTGAAAATGCTTTCCAAGAAATTGTTCTGGTAACATAAATAATGATAAAATAAATCTTTGATTTATATTTAAATACCTGATTTTCATTCGATGGTTAAGCTTATATTTATTGAATATTCTGAGAAAAAAGTTATGAGAAGTTAATCCGATCGTTTCGTTTTTTTTTTTTAACAATACGGAGTTTTGAAGACTTCCATGGCCGAACGGTTGATTCTCGGCTCCAGATTAAAAGGTTGCGGGTTTGAAACCCAACAGGTGCAAAAAAGGCAATTTCAACATACAACTCAGTAAAATACAAAATATATATATACTATATTTGAGACACGTTCCAGAGAGTTAAACTACCAATACTGAACTGATAAAATACCGCTTTTCAGAATCGGAAATTTGTTTAAAATGGCTTCGTCCATCTTTAGTGACTAGATCTGAATAGCCAGGTATATGATGTCTCCACATACGGATTGTAATATTCAGAGAACAGACCTCGGGTGCGAATGTTGTCCTTATTCTACCGATATTTCAATGAAAGATGTTCCGAGGAACTTGCGTCATTGATCCCCTCGGTACCGGTGCACAGTCCATAAAGACGCCAAACTTGCCCCAAACATTTGTACACGGTTGAAATTCACCACGTGAGAACGGGTCGCTTCTATGACTCGTTCTTGTGTTCAACGGCTAAATTGTGAGATATTTTATCAGCTTCTGGTTTTTTTCCCTCTCACAGCCCTCAAAAAGACCCTCTACACAGCTTTACCTAGGGAAAATAATATCATTTTGTTCATTCTATTCATTTACAAATTTTATTTTTTTATTATAACCAACTGACTAACCGTCACGCCGTTTCCTCGAAAAAGTAGGCAGAGAGAACGGACCACCATATAAATCTTTATTGGTACACACTCCTTACTTCATTCACATTCAAACATCGTCTCATACATACTCTTCTGTTATTCTGACTCTTCACATGACCCGATTCAAGTATTTGATTTACTAGATCGTGCCATGTCTTTCTTGGGCGTCCTTGACTTCTTCTTCTATTCACTTTTGCATCATATATTCTTTTTACACTCCTTTTATCGTTCATTCGCTCTACATGTCCAAACCATCTAACCGTCCCTTTCTTGATTATTTTTTATTATTGTTCAAAAAATGATTTTATCCTATCACAACAATACAATATCATACCCAGAACACGTTGGTCGAACAAACGAGTATTGATTCAATAGAACATAGTATAAATTGTGCACTAGCAACTGCAAAGACTACAGCTAATATCTGGGAACAACTCTAATGATCCATTTAACCTTCTATTGTTCTATGAAACATCAGTATTGATTTTTCTAACAATAGGACTTCGTGAAACCATAAAATGCTCTTACTCTATCAATTGCGAGTCTGTTTGTCTTTTTTTATGATTTTTTGTATTAATTATAAGTACTCGTATTATGCTGTGAAAAGGTATTTTTGTGTTTTTCGAAAAAAAAAACGGTTGCTGTCACTTGTCAAAACTGAGCGAAAGTTTATTAAAACTATTAATCGCTCTTAATATAGACTGTTTGAAAGGTTATTCAAATTCTACTCTCAATCATTTTTGGCCAAACGTTCACGCTATGCGAATCATAAAAAAAGTTTGCAAAAAAAAAAATTAATCCCATCAAAGCTCAAAAATTAATTATAAAGATTATTCTAAAACTACCAATTACCACCAGCTCGGATGAAATCTTTGAGAAAATTTGTGTTTTAGATATTTGGCAACTTTATGCCAAAAACATACTAGCATATCTCTTTAAACACAGAAGTCAATTTGAAAATGTCCAAACCGCTCGCGATACGAGATCGAAAGGGCATAATCTCTTACTTATACCTTTCGCTAAAACAACATTTGGCCAAAGAAACCTTAGATACTTTGCAACAAAACTAAATAATGTACTTCCACTGGCCATTAGACAGAACGCAAATTATGTAAAATATAAATTAGACACCAAGATTTGGATCTCCAGCGTAGGAAGATCAAACATTAATGATTTCTTTTTAAAATAAAACTTGTTGTGAACTAATAAATTTATTATGATGGTTTAATATTACATTGTTGTTGTAAAATTGTAACTTTATATTTTTATTTTTATTCTATTTTTAAAATGTTGTGTAGACTGCTAACTGTAAACTGCGCCTGCTCTCAACACAGGAATTCCTAGCGAGACAGAAACTGAACTACCACCTCTAATTTTGAAAAGAATAAAAAAAAAAAAACAAACAAACAAAACAAAATAAATTTTCTAATTATTTTAATTTTAGGTATTCAACGACTAAGAAGTTTTCCGGTAATTTTGCGCTCGTAGATTATAATAATTAATAGCACAACAGTCCCAGTTGGTAAATTTGTTTATAGAGTTGTGCTGTGCATTAGAATACGTGATGACAGGAACATCCAACAGCTAAATTGGGGCTTTCATAATTAAAATCAGTTAACTTTACCGTGCGTGCCAGACATCATTCAAACAAACAAGTGAAATGTATTTTTAACAAAGTTGTGTACCATTACTAACTTACTCAATCCTTGAAATGAAATTCTTATTTGGCTAATGGGGGATAATTTTACCGCAATCGTGTCAAACTGTCATTCTCGTGAGAAGTATGGAGGGTTAGAGTACCATGGAAAACATAAAATGTACATAAGTTAAACGTAATTACTTCCTGACATTGATGCAAAAATATACAAAGTGTACCATTTGCTTAATATCAATGTGATAAAAAATAAAAAAAATACTTTCTTTCGAAAAGCACTCAAACTGTGTAATAATTAATATATAATAGGGTTTGAGCATATACCTAACTTTCTCAAAAAGTAAAAAAAAAATCCTTTTAACTATAAGTTTTGTTACTAAGTTACTAAGAGAGTCTTTTCTGTCTTCTGTCGCTACATTATTTCCGCCATGAGCCTTTGAGATATCCTACCTAAAACGGTTAGTAAATAATATGTCAAACTGCCACATTGTTTATTCCATACCTTCAAAGATTTTCATTCATAATTAAGTAATAGCCCTTTAGTAGAGCTAGTACTAAAATTAAATATATGTAGTCTGACAGGTTAAATAAATAATTTTACAACAAAATGATTGACAAGAGAGGGCTCAGTTGGTGAAAAAATAGATTCTTGTCCAATGTTCCAGCGAAGTTTTTATCCAACTATTTGTTTTATTTTATCACAATATTAAAAAAAAAAATAATGCATTTGAGATTATCATTACCATATTTCTATTGAAACCTGAAAATTTTGGTGGGGTCCAGGTGCAAAGGTTATCGAGAAATTAATTTCATAATTTTGAACCAAGGTATTAAAATCCTTTCACCAATAACTTTATCTGCATGCTACCGTAGGTGAAGTGAATAGTTTCAACTTTTTTCACAAAAAATACCACAATATGTGGGTTTCATGTGATTCTTCAGAAAAGTACTAAAATGCTTATTTATAGTTTTTGTGTTTAATTTGTAGAACTCCATTTTAATTTTTATATAATTCAATTGAATTAAATTTAATATTAAGTTTTATTTTAGTTTTTTTTAGTGACAGCTGTTTCGGCGTTTAAGGCCATTGTTGTTTGACAGTTTGACAATGGCCTTAAACGCCGAAACAGCTGTCACTAAAAACTAAAATAAAAAACTTAAAATAGCAGAACTCAATAATAATAATATTAAACTTAATTCAATTGAATTATATAAAAACTAAAATGCTTGTTTAACAAAAACTAATAACACTATAAATGAGCAGTAATGAGCCTAGCCTGGTGTTATCAGATAGGTTTCTACTGGATTAGAGTGTCATATCTAGGACTTGGTAATCCAATGTCCCAGGCACGTGAAACCATAAGCAACACTTTAGTTAAGTTTGCGTGAAAAAACACATAAGATGTACACAATTGTTATATTCGAAGCCACAATACGTAATAACAAGCCCGTAATAATCATTCATAATTCACTGTCTAAAGCTTTCATTAGGTCGTTTATTTCATAATGAGTAACCGCTGAACAGTGTTTCATCTGTTTTCCGTAGGTAGCATAATTGGAATTAATACAGTACTTCAAGGGCAGTTAATACACTTGAAAATAAGGATTAATTATAAATTCAAAAACTATATATTCACTCATCAATACTTTGATGGTAATCCTTTGACAGGTATATAAAGCTATTCATACGTAGTATTATTATTTTATTTATGTGAGTTTTATGATTTTTTAGTTTACTTTGTATCTGTTTTGTCAAATTGACTATGTTCAGTTGGTTTGAATGTCAGTGGGCCAAAGCAATAAAAATGAAAAACAACGGTAAAGATTTAACTCATCAAAAATAACTGAAATGGAACGCGCCCTATGGGTATTTCGTTTACAAAATGACCAAATTATTTTGTAGGTACCGATAATGATTAACGGCCTACGTTTACGAGTGGTTAAGATACTCGACTGTGAATCCAGAGGTCGCAGGTTCAATCTCGGCATGCGAAAATAAATTCTACGAAATCAATGTATTTTATTTCACATTTAATTCATATAAAATAATAAATTAAATATTTGAGGGACGTCCCAGAGTGGAATGTACTCTCAGAATCGCTTTGGTGAAAGACTATCATTCAGAATTGAAACGTTGCTTGTAATGGCTTTAGCCGTGTTTAGTGACCAGATCTGAATAGCAAAGTACTTTCTAACTTTCTTCTTTTCCATCTTGTTTCTCTCCCCACTAATTTTAGCTTTACAACATACTCCCAATTGGGGATGATACCCACTGGCTCCAGACGGCTTGGAGAAGTTGGGACTAATGTACAGTAATCACTTTAAATGTTTTTTCAAGTAAGAAAATTGATTAAAAAATGTTAATGGTAAATCTACCTGCTGACATAAGAAAAAAATGCTTAAACACCCCTAAAACCATGATTTCACAATCTTTTTGAAAAGAAAAGTGAAAGATCTTAAAAATTTTAAAAAATATTACGAGTTTTATTGATATTGATAGGTATTGGTGAAAATTAATCCATATTTGATAATTACCAGGTTATAAAACATTGAGGTTATAATTTTATGTTTGCTTGAACAAAATTTTTGATGATTATTATGAGGAAAAAATAAGGAAAATAACTTATTTTCTGCGCTAAAACTACATAAATGTATGTGTTTGATATTGTTTAACATTGATTGATTAATTATATGTTCCACATTTTAATTATCGCATTTCATTTCCAGATAAATAAATAGTTTCAAAGCTTCGCGGATCACTATAGAAATGACGATACGGGCTGAAAATAGTATGAACTAGAAATAATTAAAAATAAACAAGTGTGTAAATTTGACTGAAAATAATATGTATACTTTCGATGCTAATTTACAAGATTTTATAATATTCGTAAGCTAAAATCATTTTGTTTTTAATTGCTTTATGATTGTTTTTACTTCAAATAGTCAGTCGACTCTTTGTTGAAATAAATAAATATTTATCAAAAATAATGAGATTTGATTTAAAGTACAATAGGTTAAAAGTGTATTTTGTTTGAACAAAGTAAAGAGACAAAGCGATAGTACTCCGTACTTTCACGTAAAGAATCTTAACGCATCCGGTTTTCAAACGTTTCCGTTCTGTTGTTTTATTCTGCGAAGCTTTGGAAAATTTCACGTCCCTTGCCGTAAACAAAGTCACAACTTCTCCGTAGTTAATTCTCCCGAGCGGAAGGATTTATCAACGGAAAATCCTTTCTATAAACCGTCTTATCTTTTATAGTTCCTGAATATTTCTCTGCAAATACCGAGATTATCTCTTGGCCCATCCTTCAAATAATACCGGTCAAAATATTTTCTTTGATAACTTATCTTTTTCATTTGCATTTTATTGCCGGCAACCCAGGCGACCATTATTTTATTTTCATAACATATTTACATCACCCGCCATAATATACAATGTTTTTTTTTTCTGAGATGGAATCTGCACTGCAATAAATAAAGTATTTAAGGCAAGTGTATAATTGAACATAAAATTATACATAATTTAAATATAAAGAAAAACAAATTAAAATTAAGTAATTAGTATGGATTTACAATAAATAATCACAAATGAACACACGCAAAAGAAAATAAATTGAAAAACACAATGTTTTTTAAAGGTTATTCGCTAATATACCTACAACAAATAGCTGTATATAAGCTTTTTACTCTAACATGACCGTTATTATCTCAGAACTTGTGCTGATGTGTGCTGTTCATGATCTCTACCTCACAATATTAAAACTTTAAGATGTATATTTTCTTGAAAGTGAAAATCACGAAAGATGTTTTCTTTCGTAAGCTCTAAATACTGTTCTCAGGAAAACTACTCTTTTATTATCCAAGGGGGTGACGATAAAAAAGTTGTATCACCCGTTTAAAATAAGCAACTCTATATAAACACCAATTAATTTGTATTTGACGTTAAAGTAGTATTTCACGGGAAAGGTAATATTTAAAAAAATATGTTTGTATGTTTCATGACTTGATTACATTCGAATCAAATATTGTAATGCAATTTTTCAGGTACAGTTAGAGACTACTTTATTTAAAGCGTAAAACATAAGTACATGGTCGAACGGTTAAGGTCTTAACAACAACTCCAGAGGTCGTGGGTTCAAAACCTCCGCGTGCGTAAATGAATTAAACATTTTGATTAATATAACATATTATATAATAGATATATTTCCGGCACCTTCTAGAGGGGTAGATTCTCTCAGTATTACCATGGTGAAACACCATAATTTAGAATCTAAACGTTGCTTAAAATAACTTTAACCGTATTCAGTGACCAGATATGAATAGCCAGATAATTTCTAATCTTCCTCTTTTTCATTTCCTTCGCTTCTCGACTCCTTTCAGCCTTTCAAAACACCTCAGTCGGGGATGCTTTAGTATAACTATAGTATTAACGTATAGTTTCAGATAGTTGGGACTCTTGTGCGGTATTCACATTAAAAATAAAAGTAAAGTTGTACACAATAAAGTTTTAAGCTAAATAATAATCAACTGCTACCTTGTGGAAATAGCGCGTGATTTGTTTATTTACATTATGCAAATGCATATTATATTTCTGTACCATAGGACCAAAATGTCGTACCGAATTATTTAATGTTTAGTTTTTTTGTATGTGAATTATGAAACTTGATGACAAAATGGATCAGATGATCAATTCTTGTACTAAAATTGGTCAAAATGAATTTGAACACTTTTAAAACTGAATTCAGTTAGATTTCGACCACATTCGATTTTAAGATAGATAATTATTATTCACAGGTATAATATTAAGTATGAATGTATTTATTCTTTTGAGTCTTAAATAGTAATATTATAAATAAATGGGTAAATTCATTTTATTTTCTACACAAGAGAAATTAATTTCTAGTATTATATTTCGATCCGCTCAATTTGACCGATTTCATAACTAAAATTTTCCAATCTAACATTTTGGTCGAACGTCTCCGGAAAGATTAATCCACAGTTTTAAATAAGAAGAATATAAAATCAGCGTAATCGAATACGAGTCTTAGAGAAATACAGAGCTTTGGTAGTACTTGTACCCTGGGCAACGGTGGGCAGTTCAGGGGTGAGCTTTAGTTTCTTAAGTAGGTACTTGGGGCCAGATGAAAACTGAGATTCACGCTTCGATTGTTTTTGATTGCGTCAATTGAACGCTTTCTGCGTAACGAAAATGAAAAAGTCAAACAGATATAAACTATCTGTGGTAAATTTTATAATTGCGTATGCCTCTCACTTTTGTATCACCTTACCACTTTATAAAATCTCCTTTGTACAAGAATTTAAAAGACGGGTAACTCTTTTTGGCGGAGTGCATTTTTTGCTGAAAACAGATTTTAGAGAATGCATAAAACTTGTTAACGATGTGCGTATTTTTTTTTAGGTTTTTTACTTTTAAGTAACTGAGTTTAGAATTCCGCCGTAGCGGTAACCGAACCCGCCGAACCCCGACTCAATGTCGAATGCGCGGGCCACTGACCGTAACGAGCTATAACGCCTACCACTTTGGAGGCTACGAGATGAAGAAATAGATATCACGGGAGAAGATCAAAGCCTTACCATTTCAGGGATATTGTAAGGTACAAAAAATAAATGATTTTGGGTATATACTTCTTTCAACATTTTATTGAGACTATTGGGAGAAATGTAAAGAGATATGTAGATTTTTTCTCTTTGATCTTATTTCTCTCAAATATTCTGGTTTGGCTCATATCAAACGGCTTCCGTAGCGTAGTGGTCTGGAATCAGACTTAAAGTTGGAAGCTCACAAATTTTATTCACGCTGCAGCATAATTATTAATGTTTTATTTTTATATTCTGGAAAACAACAGCTTAAAATGTCGTACCTTATACATGTGAAATATATTATATATAAAAAAATGATTTAAATTATAGATTTTCTTGTTGTGGCCATATTACTTATACATTAAACGAATACATTACATATTAGGATCATAGACAAAACCTAAAAAAGTAGGTATTTTTATAAAATTTGAAATAGTATTAACTATTAGTAGTAACTATTTATTCACTGTTTATCTTTTCTTCCCTTTAAATTTATCTCAAAACATTTGTAAGAATTTGAATAATCTGTTATTTATCGTAATCCGTGAGAAATAGTTGAGGTGCAGGCGAATTCTCTAGTGAATGTTTATTATTTTTTTACGAATACTGCCTGTACGAGTATATGTGTTTTTTCCTTAAATAAAAGAAAAGTTTTGAAGCAGAATGTTTAATACCCGCTTTCACCAATCAAAGCACTGTGAAAGCTCAATTCCGTATAAATATTCAACCTTAACGGAAGTATAATAGCTCAAGAGTGAGAAACAGATTCTTAATTCCATTATTTCTTAATTAGCGTTCGTGCAATGCCATTAGCCCTACAAAAATACCGGTGTTAACCCAATTTATGGATTTTAAAAAGTTATTATAATTACAACATTTTTTAATATTTTGGAATATTTTCTGGCACATTTGTACGTAATTATTGATTTTGAACCCCTGAAAATTACGCAGCAGTTTTGTTAGTTTAACGCTCACCTTAGACCTTTGTAGTATAATAACAATAATAATAAAGTTTTATTCCGGAAGGTATGCAGGAGTAGTGCAATGCAATACCTTCCATAATTGATATCAATACATTGTAATAATAATAGAAACAAAATAAAAATGAACAGAAATTCATGAGAAATAAATAAATAAATAATAAAATAAAAATATATGTAAAAATAATAATAATGTAGATAAAAGCAAATAAATTAAAGAATATAAGTAAGAAAATATTAATGGAGTATATTAGGCCTCATTTCTGCAAAACGCCATCAAGAGGGAGTCCATCCTGGCAGCGTTAAGATTGATGGGGCCAATAATTTACTCCAATGCGCTTCTATGCTTGAGTTCATGTAACCCCTGTAGAAAAAACACACCTTACCATGTTGGTTTGTATAGTGATGTTGATGATTGTTAGGTTTGACGAACTATTAAAAAGAAGATCAAAGAAAGCCATGTGTGTTGTAATGAATTTTCGTTATAATTATAGACCAGAGAGATTATTTGTGCAATCAATTTTAAGGTTTTTGTATTTATTTTAGTTATAATTACAGAATATGTACCATTTTCCAGAGTTTTATGCAATATATATGAGTTAGATTGAACAGTCTACCTGATAATTATAGTATTCTGTATTAGTTTGTTTATTAGGTAAGTGTGCTTGAAAGAAAAGGAAAGGCTGATAAAGATATTGAAAGGAGGGTTATTGCAGGAAACTCCATTAATGAAAGACTTAACGCTGTTGACGCAGATAAAAAAATGTCAAAATAAGTGAAGCTTTCAGTCCACAGTGAAGTGTTGTACAAATTCTAATGTATGGCAGTGAGGCATGGAACTGGCAGAGGAAGGATGAAAGTTGACTGAATTCTGTAGAAATAAGGTCCTTAAGTCGTATGTATGGCGGTAAAACCATGTAAGGCAGTCTATTCTCTTTGCATACTCATGCAGAGAAACGGCGTGATAGTTTATTATTTATTATTTTATATTTTTCTGTTTTTTTAAGTATATTTAAAAACGCACGTAGAAAATAAGTGTTCTTTTTATTTAATTGATTCTCAGTTATAAAAGTATGCAAAGGAATATCTATATCTCTTATAATGTTAACGTGAAAATCAAAATTTAAATGAACCAACTTACAATTTTTATGGCTCCGTGTTCAACTAGCCTCGTTCTCCCCTCAGTGGTTTATGGGTTCGTATAGTCTAAAGTTTATAGTTGTACATTAGAAATCCTGGACTGAGTCAGAAGAGCCTTATTTATGGGGAGAAAAGGGCAATCGAGAACTGCCCACTGGGATTTTATTATACGTATTATTTCCACGTCTTAGGCTAGTTGCCTGGGTACCGTAACGGAGTTCCCTTTCAATTTTCATGGACGATTCTCTCGCACATATTATGATTTAACCAAATATACCACAAATTATTAATAAAATCTGAGACATTAAATATAATAGTATGACATCAAAATTCACCTGTGTGTGTTACTAACCTAAGATCCCACAAATTACAAAAAATATCTTTTTAAAAGTTTATTTCATTTGTATTTCTATCTTTGTTCTTTTGCCTACATTAAAATCTCTTTTTAGCCGGCTTTTATACTTTCTTGCTCTGTTTTATTATCCTCATTTAATAATTATGTTATTTTGCATATCTGCTTGAAATGCATGTTAGATCTTTGATAATAATTATGCAGTAACATCCGTTAGTTAATCATAAAAAATAACAATAATAATTTTAAAAGTATTGAGCAAATATTTTATTGTTTTTCATTTATTTTAATCCAGCGTGGTTATGTGTGTGTGCAAAATACAAGCTGCTATATTATAAATAAAATATGATTTCAAGAAATAATACAATATTTAAGACAACAATACGGAAAAAATTGAAAATCAATCTATTCATTTATTATTCTAGCAATATTTAGTAGTTTAAAAAAAATATACAAAAGACAACAAATTACAGAATAGAAAAGAAATGAGATTAAGGTTGTATTTTTTGATAAAAGTAATTTGATTTCAATACAGTGAAATGAAGAGCTTTGTAAAGTTTTTTTAATTCACATAAATAATGCTAAAAATGTTTTCACAGAGTAAAACGTTCAGCAGCTTACGAGTATACAGAATAGCGCCTGGAATACTTAATCTTCGAACTAATTACATATCCAAATTGTCCTTAAGCTACAAACAATATAACATGTCCATCACTATACTATTACTTTGATAATGTTGTGTACCAATTTATCCATTCGCAATATTGTTTCTGACATTGAAACTGTTTTCGCTTGATGAAAATAGAATATTCTCGTATAAATGTGTTTCTTTTAACCTTTTTACGAACCGCAAACAAGTTACTTGTACTGGCGCGTTTAAATATCCCACATAAAAAGTTTTTTCTCCTGCTCTTTGAAGAAAAACTCATTTGTTTTAAGTAGAACTCAACTCTAGCTTTTATTAGGCGTGTTAGTGGCTACATCCAACGTTTTTATCATCCTTTTTACTCTCGTTTCATTGACTTTCATAAAACAATGTCAGCAAGTACATCATTTAACAATTATGATCACACCGTTACAGATTGACAAGGTAGATAAACATGGTTCCCATTATATGCTGGTCTTAGCTATACCTACTTCATCGGCGCCTGGAAACTTTTACTACCTCTTAAAGACTTGAAGTACCCAAAGTAGTAAAAAATTATCATATTAAAACTTGGCACAATTTAACGTGAACGGTTTTTGTAAGCATCATACGAAAAACTTATCTAATCAAAAATAATTTTATTCCTTAATCGATTTTACTACACCGGATACCTATAAGTGGTTTCCAAACTTCTATCAGTTAGTTGGTTGAATGGTCCGAAGCTATGGGTGCTAAATTTTCCATCACTACATTTGCAAAGACTTTCCGCTAATTAAGGATTAAATCAAATGTTGTCGGGTTATTCGTATTAATAGTCGTTGTAATAATATTTATCTTTCTTTGAAGAAGACAAAATGCAAATACAAAAAAAAATATTGCATCGTCTAAATAATATCGAATATAAGAGATACAAACTTTCCAATTTGACACGAAGCTAAATTTAAAACATCTATTAATGGATGGCGTGCATTTTAACAATTTTATAATTACGGTTCTTTGACAGGAACAAAAAACACCAAATATAACTTTGTAATCAATACCTTCCTCGACTGTGATCAACTTTAACACACTTCGGGAAATAATGTTTACGCCTAGTTTACTGTGCTTATATAACGCATCTGTGTTTAAATATAAAAAATGGTAATAGTGATATCACGGTAATTATGGATATCATACTCGTATATATCTCACGACTATCCTTCCAACAGCATAGCAAAGAAGAAAAAAAAACGGTTGTGGAAGATTTTTTCTATTTCAATTTGTATGTTCTTTATGATTATGAAAATAATTATCTATAATATTGACCAAGGTATTTATCGAACATAAACAAATAATGCCTATCGGTATAGAAAATGCAGACTTGAGATCGCCGAGCATGGTTACAGCTGATAGCATGGCGTGACAGGATACAATGCAATTTGTCACAAATGTGAGTTTATTGGGAAACTTTTCATGATGGTGGTAACCTATCATAAGTGTTGTTGGGAAGGGTGAGACATGGCAAAAGAATATGTAAAATGTAACTTTGAAAATACATTAATAGTGATTGCGTTGAATAAATTTGAATCATCTTACCTCGCTAGGGAGTTTTCTTTATTCCCTGAGAACTATTTTGATGAAACAAATGTTATACAGAAAATCCATAAATGATATTGATAGTCGTGGTTGGTTAGAAATCCAGGACATCTTTCACGGATTCCCACTTTTCAAATTGTTAGTGCTACAAATAGGATATTAAAAGTACATCAATAGAGTTTCATTATCTTCGGCACACTAATCAATAAATAATAACACCTTTTCAAATTTTTGATTTATTTCAAAGAAATGTTCACACAACTCGTCCACAAACCGGAAATTTTAACATTTTTAAACTTCACTACTTAACAATAAATAAACTAAATTAACATTTATCACAAAATGATATAAATGCTAAACATGATTCACTCAGAGTGAACAGAATTTAAAATAATCACCATTTTCGTTTTATTTCACGAAGAAAATCCTTAAAACTAAATATAGATTTCTTGTTATTTTTTCATATTTACAAATAAATTACATTTTGTTCGTAGTATACTATTCTCATAATCATGTAAGACGTTAGATTTTAAATGGACAGGATTACATTATATATATAAATATATATATAATATATTGTGTACGTTATGAAAAAAAAGAGAAAAGTATGAATACCTCATGAAAATTTACAGAAAATTAAAAAAAAAACATTTTTTAATGTTGGTACAAGTAGGTAGTTCCTACTGCATACTTATAACCTCAAGTCCTTAGATTAAATGAGATGATTTAGTGAAAATTAATCGGTATATGATTTAGTTTAAACACAAAATTTTACGGTGACACGAAATATTTTTATTTTTTTCTCACATTGAGCGTAACATCATTTATTTTATTTGACAGATAGATCTGATAAAGAGAAGATTAACTTTTAGGGTTTAATTCTAGATTAGGCTTTTAATTCAGTCCTTATAATTTGATTACCAATACGAATACACTATAAACGACTGATATTGATGAAACACACACTGTGGCTGTGGCTGCATTGCTCAAGGTGTCGTGATGGACAGCAGCCTGAGTCTCTCCTGTTAGACAAAAAACGAATATTAGTATTTATTTATTAATTTTTATCTGGGAAAATTAATAGTTTTACATTAAATAAACTTTTACATGTAGAATATATAAAAGGAAAACCAATGACAAACTTCTTTGTTTTGAGCACACAAAAATTAACCGTTTTATATTTGATATATATACTTAGAAAATAATAATTATGTGTAACAATTACAAGGAATAATCACTCATTATGTGCTCTTCTGAAAAAAAAATCTATATGTAGTTCCTAATACACATCTGTTCTAATTAAAATAAAAGGTGTTAATAACTATCAGGACACCAATGTACTCGTATGTAATCCATTATATTACACCATAAGACAGGGTTTTCATTTACAATTCATCTATCATTACTTCTCATTGAATATAACACAGGATTGTGTAAAGCGCACAGGTTTTGAATTACATATTGCAATTATGTTTATTACATATTATAATATATTATTTGATGTGCGAAAGAGAAAGGTGATAATATATCGGTGCATACGCAGATATCAGATTGGTAATGGGGATTAACTTGCATTGAAGCGGTCTAATAGTTGTTCCGAATAAAGTAAGTTTACCATTTTTAAGGTTTTCTGTATTTATTTCCCTGTATGTGTTATTTCAACGCATAACTGTCATCTCTAAACTTACTACTCATAACACAATACGTGAAATGATTACTTTAATACATTTCATAATGTACACGAATTAGTCGTACACCATTAGTTTGGAAGGTACCATCATTATGCTGTCAAATTTGTACGTCTCCCTTATTTTGAAATGTTCCGCTGTAACAATAAATTTCCCATATTTTCCACTCCATTACTTATCCAAAACAAAAAAACGCGTCATTTCGAATAATAGGATTGTTGATCAAAGCGTCACATTATTCCTAATTTGAATTGAGTCATTATAGTGACATAATAATTATCGGTTGGAACGCGAAGAGGAATATATTTGAACTCAAAGTCATAAATAACCATTTACTCAGTTGTCAAATAAACAGGTTTAATTTTTTCGAAAGCCTCGAAATGTTCCAATCGAAAATAAAGTCTTTGTTAAACACACAATTATTTTAATACCACTGTAAATAATATAAAACATGATTACTTTGAGCACTTTAAACGCAAGTGAAATACATACTCGTAGTTGCATGATTCAATAGAAAGTTTGATTGCGTCAATTATTTCGGTGGTTTAGTCTCGCAGAGAAATTTAAAAAAGTAGAGGGAGCTGCAATTGCTCAAATGGCAACATCAAGGTGGTTAAAAAATATCACTTTGAAAAACGCAATGGTCCTCGTGCATATTTTCCACTTTATTTTGTTTCAGTTAGTGTTTTCAAAGTGTTAAAGTAAATAAAAATACATTAATAAGATACAAAATCTGAATAGATTATGTGGAAGAAACGCGTGCTTAAACATATTTTTCAAAACAAAAACTTATGCCGTTTTTCTTGCCCTCTATCAAATTGACAAGTTCGGGAAATAATCATAACCTCACATATGAATTTAATATAATTATTTATAGTTTTCGAGTTCAATTTGTCGAAATTCTTTATTTTTTTAATAATACTGATTACGGTCAAACAGCTGCCACTTTAAATAAATACTCAAACTAGAAGCTTTAAATAGTAATAATAAAAAAATAATTGTGCTATAAAAAAGAGTATAATTAGTTATAAAATCAGTATTGCAATAGTAATAAAAAAAATCATTTTAAATTCAATAAATTTCAACATTTCTTGTCATACTTCGCATTTGGCTTTATAAAATAGAGCGTTACTCCAAATTAATTCGTTAATTTTAGTTGAAAATGTTGTCAGGGAGTTTTATTTTTGCGGTTTTTTCAAGCGTCACAATTTGATCGACGATGTTCAGTATATTTGTGAAAAATGAACGATTTTCGGAAGAATATTTGCTGAGTTGTTTACGCAATCGATCACCGCTTCCTTTGATGGCAGGCACCATTGTGGCCCGTAAGGACCATTGTTACAAACACCTCAAATGTAAAATACAAATAGCCCGAGAAGCAATTACCAACCCAATGTGACAAACTAATTCAATCAATCATTGCGTTATTTGATATGCATATCTCTCCCGACATTTCTCTTCGAATCACACGCTTACCCGTAAATCGGCGACATTTTAAATCGGCAAAGGTCAGGCCTTGTCGACATGCTGGATTTATTGGTTTGAGGTCAACAAAAATAAATGTTGCGCATTTTTTTATGGAGACGGGTAAATAACGACTTACTTAACCACAAGAAATGCGTGTTTTTTTAACGGTTTTAAGCAATATGATGACTCTCGACTACGAATACAGAGATCGCAGATTCAAATCCTTGCGTAAACAAATAAATTTTATTTCGTTAAAATGTGTCATTTCAAGTTTAATTATTATAAAATTATGTATTGTATACTTGCGGCACTTTTCGAAGTGAAAACTACTTTCAGTATCTCCTTGTGAAATGTTGTTTTAAATGGCTTTCATAGAGTTCGGTGACAAGATTTGAAAAGCCAGGTACCTCCCAAACTTTCTCTCCTGTTTCTTTCCCGTCCCCACTTCTTTCAGCCTCATAAAATACCTCAGTTGGGGTTTGCAATAGACATTCTGACTGCGTACAGTTGAAAATCTTGTACGGTATTTACAAAAAAAAAATATTTCAAGTCAAATTTCTTTTTCTTTTAACCAAGTAACATTATTATTAGGCAATTATGAAACATTCTAATAATTTGACGATACTAACCATGATAGTACAAAAGTCGTTTGCATTGTTATTGTGTCTTGTAAGCGTGTACATAATAATAATAAGGGGTATTACTCTAACCGTATAAGGTTTCTATGGTTCCATTCATCATCAGTCAAATACAGATAAAGTACCCAAATTCTACAAGAAAAGTATTTTTATTTAATACTTCAAGCAAGGCGTATCACTCTAGATGCTTAGAAAACGTGTTAATTAATTGATGTTACACTATGAGAAACGATATCGATGTTAATGTTTTTTGTAAATAAGCATTTACAAAACAATAAATAAACATAATAATAAATGCATACGGGACATAATCAAATAACAAGGTTAATTATTACCTCCCTAACACTGCTGTGCGTTACAGATCTAAAATAATTATGTTAATTATTTGTCACTATTTTCATTTATACCCAGTATGTTGGGTTTCTTTTTTTTTTCTTATTTATATTAATCATCTTTGGTTATATTCTATGGTGTATTATTTATTATGCAGTTTTATTCAACTTCATACATAGACATAATTCTTATTTTGTTTATAATTCTGAAATTGTTATTATTATTTTGAATAATTCTTTCTCCATTTTAGTATAAAAAAAACATGCGGAAACTTTACTGGTTAATGCAACATAGTAATCACTTTATTTGTAAATTTTTGTAAACAACTGTATGTTTTCCTAAATAAAATAATATAAAAATAACACATGTTGTTTACAAGATTCATCAACTTTAAATGCTTGGTTCAGAAGAGACGAATTCGTCCGTGCGTTTAGTTTCGCGCGGATATTGAAATATGTTCGGAGGACGAATCAACGATGCGATCTTACCCGGGCGGAGGAGGTACAAACGTTCCATCAATCCGCTCGGATTCCTCGTGTCAGATCGGCGCACGAGGCAATCAATAGAACTCAAGTCGCGATAGCCAAGCTGGCGCAAACCGCACCGACGATTTCTTCACGCGGTTACGTATAAAGATAGTCTTCAATTTTCCACCACGTTGATCCGTCCGAGTGGATCAGTGATATTCAAAAAGATTCCTGTTTAAATAAATGTGAATTGAGCGATTTTTTTCTCATGATTTAACCTCTAGTGTGCCGGAGGGTCCCGAAGGACCCGTGCATTCGTCACTATCTTTTCAGGAGTTTTTATTCTTTAAACCATGCTGTTTGCATTTTTAAACGAAACATAATCGCTTGTCAAAAAAACAATCAATCCTTAGAGATATTTTGTATTGAGTTTCTTTCGGTATAAGTCTAAAAATACATATTTGGAGTTCGCTTACCTCAGAACTGCAGAAAAAAAAGATTCTTAAAGTAACAATTCTGTTTGTATTTATATGAAAACATTATGTTTTTTATTTATTTATTTGGAAAAAAGTGTATTCAGTCACACGAAAACGTAATAAAACTTTTTAATTAAACTTCCTTTAGTGATTTTTGGGAGAAAGAAACAATTCTCTAAATATAAGTTCCTATTCCAGAAAAACCATTTGTGCCAATAACATACAATTTAAAACAATACATTAACCCATTATCTAAGAAGATAACGTGTATCAGCAAGGTGTATCATCTCACAAAATACTCGCAACACTAGATCAAGACATGCACATCGACTACAAAAACCTAAAACACACACACCCTTTGGAAAAAGCATTACAGATACCAGGCTATTAAGCTTTATAATTCTCTTCCTACACAAATCACAACATCTACACATGCACAATACAATAAACATGTTTGAAACTGGTTACAATTCTCCTAATTTATAATTATATACATCAAAAACAATAGTGATACTTAGGTAATTTATTTATTTGTATGATTTTTTGTTGTTTAAAGTGGCTTTATTTTATTTCCTTTTATATTTTCCTTTGTATTTTAAATTGTTTTATGATATAATTCGAAAAATTTCTTCCACATCACAGGTGAACTCCTAGCGTGGAGGAAAATATACGTACAATATTGTAAATAAACAAGAAGTTAAGTAAATAGAAAAAAGAGGCACGATGAAACTTGTACCTTGCGGGAATCCAGCATTTCAAAGGTTAAAAATTACTAAACTGAAGTTTGTTTTCGGTCAGTGAATTGACAAAGATCAATATGAAACATGGTAAACAACAGCAAATTTTACCGTAATTTAATCCTGCTTACTAAATTTACATAGTTAGTACATAAACTAATAATGCAAATACAATAGTAAAAAAAGTGAAATAATATATTGCGTTGTATTGTCTACTAAGACTTAATTTATTTGCTTACTAGGTATTTGCACATTTACCGTGAAACAAAACATAAACATTAGACAATTACACCATTAATCGTATTCTTCCACTCATAAAAACATATCGAAGTAAAAACGCGTCAAACTAAACGATTAGGAGATTGAAAGCAAACCAACTAGCAAAAATAATGAATAACCAGCCTATTGTTTAAGATAAAAATAATCTCCTATTAAAAATAACAGCTTGATGAAAAGACATTGGGAGATATTTTATAACTGTTGAATTTTACTTAGTCATCATTTTACTTAGTCATTATTTTATTCGCTTGATGGGAAGCGCTACGTATCGGCTGTTTCGGATAGAAAAATCCACAAAGACGTCTAATAAGAAGATACATGACCAAAATATTATATCAAACTACGCACTATATTGTTCACGAAGTATAAACTCTTACACCTTTTTGTTAGTTTGGCGAGCGCAGGTAAAATAACAGGTACGTAGGCGTCAAATATAATAGTATCGTTATAATATAACCCTGTTAGATATTTAGTGACATTAGGAGAATATTATTTAACTGAACAGTGCTATTTTAGATTCGCTTGACTCTAGAAGTTACGTATCGCGCGTTTCACACTCTTACACCTTTTTGTTTACTTGGCGTTAACGCTAATACAAAGATAGATACGAGAGTGTAATGACTGTATTGCGTCGAATAATATTCGTATGTACTCGTAGCTACTGATATTTTAAATAATAATTTCTAACTGTTAGCGCAAATTTTTGTCAAAAGCCTTAAACTTTGGCGGCATCTAGCTGTTGATTCTAATAGCTAGATATATTTTGATACAGTACTACTTTTCATACATACGTTGACATGATTATTTTTGTTCCAAAGGTATTTTAAATGTTTTCTTCATATGGCTTTCTTTTGTGAGTCATTTTTAGTGGTGGAACTGATTTAAAATAAGAATATATATTGTTTTGATTCCTTGAAAACATTTTTTTTCAGTTTCCATCATGGCCAATCAAGTAACATAGTCAACAAATAAAAACGTTCCAAAAAAATCAAATTTAGGACTGTGAATAGATATTGCATAAGCTTTAAAAAACATATTTACTAAGTAATATTTTCACAAGTAGGCGACCTAAAATAAATTCCTCAACAAAAGCTATTACGTGTTGTAAATTGTGTTATAAATGGATAGTGTAAAATAAATAAAAATGTATGAGTAATCCCTGTGGGAAAAAAACATTAATAAAAACACATACACAAGGTATTTCAGGACGTACCCAACACACCTTAATCAGTCCTTTCTGAGCTTATTTGAAGTGCAAGATGTGGATGGCATTCTGGTATCCGCTGACTATTTATTTTTCAAGTAAAGCTTAAAAACAGTATCAGACAATAAGGGTCGGGGTGAGGAGTCAGGTGGTTACTCGACTAAGATACAAGCTACGGCATGTGATAGGTTATTTTTTGTTGTGGTTTTAGATAGAAAAAAATGTTACCGAACAGCAAAATGTCATCTATATTTTTTTTTCAAATAAACTTAGAAACCGCTGGTCGGTGGGTCTTGTAACTCCCTGTATACCAATAAATAAATTGTGATAGCTTACCGCTTAGCACCTGCACGGTGACGGTTACTGTGGAGGCATTCAGGATGGAGCACGCGTAGGCGCCACTGTCCTTCTGCTCGGCGTGGGACAGCTTGAAGGTCGAACTGGCGGGACACACAAACACCTCTACATACAACTGATACAGGTATAGAAGCTTTTCACCTCCATCTGTTTCTTAATAAACGACAAATCAGATTTTTTCAAATACGTTCAAATTAGAACTCTGCATGTCCCGTATACACCCATCAATATACTATTATACGGATTACTAAAATTTTCTGATAATATTTGGAATGGTAAATAAATAACTGTGAGAAATTCGTCTCTCACTGAAAAATGTTTTAAATATATTTTAAGCGTATAACGAGTACGTTACCGAGAGAGCTGTCTTATTGGCAACTTTTTTAAAGGGTACATTCCTGCATATCAGAACTATGTTCTTACAATGAAAATCTATACATGCTTGGCTATTGCGAGTAGCTTGTCAGCAGCATAAGGGATAAGTTGAAAATCCACTTACTTTGTACATCATTTTATGTGTTTTTTAGCAAATAAATCATACGAAAGTGATGTTCAAAACAGCAATCGAGTTTTCAACATAAGTCTTTATCCCAAAAAGTTAATACTATCAAAAATATAAAATAACTATTCTTTGCATTTCAGACCACACTATGAATCTATAAACAATGTGTTTTATATTCGCAGACCTACCTCTCTATGTTTTCACTTTAATAGTGTTCCTTTTATCGCATTTTTTAAAAAATTTACTTACACTACCCTTTTAAAAACTCAATCTGTTTTCGAATTTTCCAAGCCTTAAAAATCTTTTTATTTAATTTATTTCCCTAATTAAGAAGACATTAGTATTATTGGGTTAGTTGTATTATTTATAAAAAAAACATATTTAACATCTTTTATTGAAGAACATAAGAAAAACTTTCTATCAGTAAATAAATCTCTCCAGCGAAAAGGCGTCCAATCTAAGTTAATTTAAAAAAACTAAAAGACAGTAATTCGTACCAGAAAATGTGTGTTTTCTTACAATTATTTTCTTTTCAAGCGAAAACTATTAGTGTTCGCAATCGTAAACTAAAGAAATTAACTACTGTTTTATCCAAACAATGGGGGTTTGTTAAATATCTGCCGAACAAAAGAACAAATCGGTCTCCGCTGGAAATGGCGAGAACTAATTCATGTTCCATTCAGTTCTGAACAACTAACTTACCTCATATTCCTGGCGGTAACTTTCTCAGTTAAAACTTTTCCATCTTTGTGCCACGTGATCCCGAAAATGTTATTGTTCTCCGCGGGCTTTTCTCCGTCCCTCGGTAAACTGCCATTGCCATTTGCCTTGACCGTGGATTTACTAACGCCGTCTGCCTTCTCTGTTTTATCTGGCTGGTTGATGGCTGCTGGCGTTGAATTGAATGGAGTTGTTGGTTGCGTCGCGTTGGCTGGAAGTGTTGACGTGGTGGTCGGCAGACTCGTGGTGGTTGGTGGTTTGTTAAAGACAGAGGCTGAGTTTGAAGTTGTGACGGAGTGGGTCCCGGTGTACGCCCTCGACACTCTACACGACAGTTCTATTGCACTCCCCGCCTTGTAGTATCTGTCTCGTACTTCATGACCTTGCTCGTCGACTATTTTCAATATCGGTGCTGAAAAAAAAAACAATAACAATATAATATATTTATGTGCGAACGGAAGAGGGATGAGCAGAAAAATTGAGAAATTTGTTATGTAGAAAAAGCCTCTTTTTTCTTACGTATCCTGCAAGGAAAACATAAACCACACCGTTTATAATAAAATTTAATTTATTGAAGCAAAATAGATAATATAATAAAACTATTTTAATTCAGCGTTTAAAATATGGCTAGGATACAGGATGAGTTCACTTATTTCGCTATACTTCTCTTTACTCACTCATTTCTGTCTTTTGCACACCTACATTAATACACTAACAGCAGTCACCAGACAAATATCAAACTGAGAAATGATTATTCTTTAATAATTATAAAATACCAATCGAATTTCTTATAACCATCATATTCAAGCTCTAGTTGTTATAATTATTTCCAGTTCAATACTAAGATTGAATTTTTATTACCATTTTTCATATTTTAATGTTACCCGTTGTAATATTGAGAATATTGTGAACAAAGCCTACTGTATGCTAGGTTTTGTTTTCAGAAACAGCCGTGTATTTCAAAATCCTGAAACCTACCTTCTTCTTTACTATACAAAGATAAAATAGAAAGTATCCAAAGGAAATTTCTATATTTCCTTAATTACAAAATGAGCGCACCTAGACGGGGATACATAGATATGCTATCCAACTATAACGTTTCCACTCTGTATAACCGGCGAATACACCTTGATCTCATGACCCTGTTTAAAGTTTGCAATAACATGATTGACTGTCCTACCTTAGTAAACCTAATCAACCTCAAAATACCACCCAGAATAACTAGACTTAAGGACTTATTTCACATTAGCCGGGCACGCACAAATGCTGGTGTCAGGGATCCAATTGGAAGAATGTGCGATTTATATAATCAACATCAAACTTCAATGAATTCCGACATATTCTTTGATACAAGTGGTACATTTGGTAGAAAATTGAAAGCTGTGTTCACTTAGAAAAAAAAAAAAACAACTTAGTGTACTTATTATTTTTAATTTAATTTTTTCTTAGACACTGCATTTTCTTTATTTTTTCTTTATTTCTCTTCTCTCTCTGTAACCCTTAATTAATCGATTTACTTTTATTTCCCTTTAAATTTGTATACAAATATTCGGTAGAGATGCATTTATCAGCTACAATATGTAAATCAGTGAGAAATGGTTGTGATACAGGCTAATTCTCCAGTGTATGTATTTATATACTTGTTATTAATTTACTGTCTGTATCTGTATTTTCTTCATTAATAAATAAAAAAAATAAAATTAAATTAAAAAAAAAAAATATATATATATATATATATATATATTTAGGCATTAAAGTTATTTAAGAGATCGTCTAAAGATACCTATTCGTTTTTTTCGAGGGCAATCATATAAAAAAAGTGAAAACATTCCTTTATCAGACTTATTTTTTTAAAATGAATAAGCAAGTTTAACCCAAAATATCGGTGCCTTCCACGTATTGGTGAACATTTAGACATTGAGATATGTTTGATTGATTGTTGGAACTTTAGCAGATGGTTTATAATAATGAAAAGCTCAGATTTCTAAATATAAAATACCCTTGAACAAAAAAAAATGTAATTCGTTACTGTCGCTTTGTGTGATATAATCAGTCCTCTGTTATTTCGCTCTGGAATATTGTCTGCTAGTGAAAATATCTACTTATTTAAATTCCAGGCGTATCTCAAAAATAATGTATTAACTTAATTTTATAATCTTTACAAGAGCACGCCTGAATTTGAATAATATTTAACATTTAAAGGTTATTTAAGTAAGGAGAGCACAACCTTCCTTAGCAGTCTCCCCATGGAGTCCCATAAACCCCTTGGCCATTAGCATCTGTGTTAAGTTGTAACATCTGCCAAACAACATGGATGTCATTAACCCAACAACAACACTGTAGCTCCAAACTTCATAATTTTGATGAAATGATTGCCTACTGCACACGAGGAAAATATTCATAATTTACCAAAACTTTTTTTTTTATAAACATATTTTTAAATTAGCTTCACAAAAATGATGAATAACATTTTTCGAGAACCCCGTTTGCTTTTTTTTTCATGTCTGAATTATATTACAAAATATGTTTATTTACCTTTGATCCACGGTTGAATACAATCTTAAAAAAAATACTTACTTGAAAATGTCTATTCCCTGACGCAATTCAATAAGAAGCTTATTCATTTTGATAAAAGGCAGAGTCGATTGTTGATTGGTTCCTTTGTAATTATTAACAAGTGCTTTCAAAAATAACGCTGTCATTTGAATTATTGTATTATTTTCCTTCTTAAGTTATTTTTTAAAACCTTTCCTAAAAGAGCGAATGAAAAAAATATTCGTCTTGTCATCATTATTTTATACTTTATAACACTTAAACCGAAACACTATATTTTGTGAAAATTCAGTAAAGGCCGTATATACCATGTCCTTTTTGTGAGATACCTATTTTATTAATGTCGAAATGATAAAAAATGGCGGATTGGATGATTCCCCTCTAGATCACGTCTTCAATATTAAATTTGTTCACACAAAATCATAGACAATGTACGTAGTTGTATCATAATGTGTTTAATATAATATTTTTTTTTGTTCTGTGCGGAGCGTGAAAAACTTTCCTAGGCGTAGTTTGTGGATAAAACTTACTTTTAAGTATTAAGTCTTTCAAAAGAAAATAAAAATCATATAAAGTAATATTTTGGTTATTATAATGTTTCCCATTGTTTTTTTTTATATGTGGGTGAAATGTATATTTGCTGATTAAAATATCTATGTTCTTCTTAAAAGAAATATTATTTTGTGTTTAGCATTTTTTTTGTTGAATCAATTTTGAATGCTCTTTGTACATGTCACATTGCTAGGTGATTTTCTCAATAACTTTTAATTTTTAGTTCAAAAACACATTTCTTTACATAGCATTAAAAGAAAATTCTGAAGCGATCAAATACAAGGGTTCAACATAATAAGGGTAATGATTATTTAAAACTTTCGTAAATCTGTTTTATGAATTAAAAATAATTAATTTAGAGGGTGGAACATCACAAATTCCATCCTGATATACACTCCTTGTTTTTTCCATAGTCACACATCGTATGAAACACGTATTTTCATGTTGATTTGAAAGAAAACCGAAGTCACCATTGACGTTAAACTCTTTGGCTACCATCCCCGAGAGAGCTGATGAAAATACACTGATTAGAGTGATTGGCGCACGCTCTGTCTCTCTTTTACTGTCTGACATTGTATGTCGCCATTCCATTTGATAAAGTACTTTTTGTCAGACAGTGATTTACATTTTCTATTTTGCTGAGTACTTACTTACCTACTCCAATAGTGACTATATTTTATTGTACCTTAAGTTATAGATTTTTTTGAAAATCTATGACTTCAAATCGCAGATTTATTTATTAAAAGATAATAAAATAGCATAAAATAATACCTAAAACAATAGCTAGAATTACCTTTTTAATTGGTTAAACAAATTTCTTCGTAGTTAATTGAGCACACTGTAGTATTAACTGATTGGTTCTCCCTGTCGCTTAAACTCATTTTCTTTGGCGGAGATAGCGAAGAGGTAGGGTGGAAATTACCTGGCTATTCAGATCTTGTCACTAAATACGGCTAAAGTTATTTCAAGCAACGTTTCTATTCTGAATGGTGACCTTTCACCAGGGATATACTTAGAGTATCTACAAATCTAGAACGTGCCGCAAATATTCATATTATTTTATTTGAATAAAATGTGAAATAACACAGATGTTAATCAAATAAAATGTATTAGTGCGCGCCGGGTTTGAGCCCCACTTGACCACGGAGACCAGCATTGTAGCACTTGAAAATCAATACACATACTTCCCACTCCTTAAATAATTTATAGGACATATCACATCAGTGTGTCATTAATGCTCAACTTAGAGTAGGCTTTCCCGCAGTAGCCTGTAGTGTGTTCATATTTTTTAAGATTTATTTTTAAAATAATGGGAAATCCGTATTTTTGAACCTCAGAACAAGAATATATATGGAGAGAGAGCAAAACATTCTTACCCAACCTATACAAACTTACGATAAATCACTTTCTCCGGGTTTTTACGTCATTAACCGTGGGAGAGAAAGAGATAAGACAGGTTCTTACACAATATAGCTCCGATTTCAGGTATGTAAGCATGTTCTCCATCTCCCGTGTCTTCGGCGACTCCGCCCACTGTGTCTTGTTATGCGACATAACAGGATAGAACTCAACGATTGTTTTAGGTTATGTCCTACTTTTTTTTATTTATAACAATACTGTGAAAAAGTGGATATACAAAAAACAAAAACATTATGTCGACATGTGCTATGAATGGATATATAAATACCCTAGCCCTAGCCACGCCCTAGTCAGACAAAAATCATCAATACTGACTACACTAGCGCTCCCTCCTGGTATATTATTGAACACTGCAGCAAGGTTCATTACGGAGGTATCTAAATATTCGTAGATTTCAGAACTTCTTCAGAACCTTCACAAGCTCAAGTGCTCTGAAAGAATCTTGTTCAAATGATGCTGCACAGTGCTTAAATCTATCAATGAAATGGCTTCTCCTTCCATCTTCAATCAATACGTTTCGGAAAAATACTGGTCAGCGAAGGCAGTCAACTTTCAATTAAGTAACATTATTGGCTATCGGAACCTTGATACAACTTAAACTTTATCCAAATACTAAGTTTGGAAATCGTACTTTCGAAATATCAAAGCCCAAAGCTTAGAAAAAACTTTTTCCTGATCTAAGGTGCATAACAGAATTTTGATTTAAACTAAAAACTTCTCTTTCCAGACTTTCATATCCTTGATTTCAAAATACCTTCCTTGTGTTGCTTGCATATTTTAATAAAGTAGGCGTTAGTTTGCTCATTTTCTTTGGTAACGAATCTTATTAAAAAATACAGTGTCTAGAGTATAGTAACACAAAATACATAATTATACTAAGCTAACCAGATTGAATTTAAAGTACGAGTTATCTACCAACCCATTGGTAATGACAATGGAAGCTTTTCACCGTAATAAGTTTCTTATTGAGCAACGAATTACCTTTAGGAAGATGAATTATAATCTTTGCATATCCCTCAACTGTTCTATAAATTCACAAAGCCCGTTAAAACAAATGTTTTCCTATCTATAAATTGAATAGAAAAAACACTTATAATTTAAATAAATACCTGCTCTTCAATATAATATCACTAATTTTGTAATAAAAGTTTCTATGTCACATTGATTAAATTAATAATTATTAAAGTTAAAATCATCAAGAAAGGTACTTAACAAATACTTTCATTTCATTCCCACAATTCATTTCCACAAACGAAAGAAAAACTGATGGCAAATCACATTAAAAAACAATTGATTAAAACCTGTCTCTAGTAAAGTAATAATATATAGTGGGTAATCATTAAATGGAGAAAACAGATTTTAATGGTAATTACCTCGTAGAATAGAATTTTAAGATGATTCAGGTTTCACCGAAATTAGTAATTAAATAGTGAAATAAACTAAATAAAATAACATACTAAATCGTTTCCATGTGACCTAACTACAGTTTAAAAATAGTCTCAAACCCCGAAATAGCTCTCACTAAAAATAAAAAAAAACATAAATATAAACAATATAACATATAAATAATACGACATTTAAACACAATTTGTTCAGAACATTAAGAAAGAGGGGCGGCTAAATAATTTTATTGACAGATCGAATGCTTCGACTCGAGGTATTTAATTGCCTTGATTAGAAAACATTTCTTGAACGGTCCCGATTTCTTTTTCGATCCGATCCATTACTCGAAGGTATTTCAAATTTTATGTGCAATTTCTATACCAACGATATAATAATGGAACAAATGAGGGTACCTTTAACAGGATACATTTAACAAAAGATATTCTAATGAATCCCACATTAAATATATGAATTATTTCCTGCCTTATTATCGTTCAGTGAATGTAACTTCTATGTTGAATACCAAGCTTTCATCACGAGGGAAACACAAATACGTAATCTCCGTTTCCAAATTTGCTCCGTTTGTTTAATGTGTTTATTCAAACACTCCTTCAAATATAATGATAGTCACCTCTACACTCAGTCTGTTATTATTTTACAAAATTACTCAAATATAACTACTTTCCTAATATATTACTTTCAATCTCCCTTTCGTTCGTTATTAATTAAACCTTTATTACCTAGCTCTAAGGCAGAACTGAATGAACATATCTGTTAAGGTTTCTGTTTAGACTTAAATGGATTAAAGTTGGAGCCAATCGACGTACGGATTAGGCAACTAGCATCCTGTAAACACACAAAGCAAAGGTATTACCAGCAAACTGCTTTGGTTGAGCGAATAACTTTTTGGCATAAGAACAACAAAACAAATAATTGCAAGAATGTTCTAATTCTGAAATGTCATCCATAGTCAATTTGTGTTTTCTACAATTGATGATTCTGCGTACAACTTTTTACAGTCAAATTCAAATAAATTCTAACATATTCGTAGTCAATTATAAACATCGTACTTGGAGAAATAGCGAAAATTAGCCTTTATTTTCCAAACACCAGCGTAGCGTTGTATTGAAGAGTATTTTCGCAAATTGGACAGAAAATGTACAATGAAATCCATCCAAAACTAAAATTGTGCGGTTATCTTGGTTCGTTCAAAAATAAATACATTGCTAATAATGAATAGCAGGCGCTTTATAAATTACCCAAGCATTATTTTATCTCTACTGATATAAATATTTTTTCACACATCTATAATAACATAAAAATAAATTTCTATTCAATTTATTTCTAATGAAATTTTTTCCAAGCGGCTTATTTTTTTTTCTATTCTCTTCTATTTGTGCTATATAATATTATACTACGCTCTTTAAAACAACACGTTAAAAAGCTAAGCATGTTCAGTATCCTGATTATATCACATAATTTGTTGGTCTAACTTTTATTTGTTGAACTAGTATTTTTGAGTACTTTTTGTGCATAATGTCAGTTCACATATGTACCATATTATGTGAGCAAAAAAGTATTTTGGTTACACGTCATCAATCACTTCCATCTGGTGGTAGACCGATGAATCTGTGGATGCATTGATTGTTTTTATATGGTTCAAAATGTTTTTCAATATATATATTTTTTTTACTTATATCTCATGAGAAATGTTCAGATACAATCAAACCCGAAGAGAAAAAAAAGTGAGAAAAGTTGAACGTACCTAGAACGGTGACGTTGGTGAGTAGCACCCTGGGGGGGTGCGTGGACACCTGGCACATGTAGAGCCCGGCGTCGTCCCGCTGCACGGGGTTGATGCTGAGCCGCCAGTTGTTGGGGTACAGGAACCTGACGGCGATGCGCGAGTCCCCGCTGTAGGTGGTGGCCCCCACGGTCAGCAGGTGCACCTTTTCGGAGGTCTTGCGGAGCCACATCACCTGGGGAATTCAAATTAAAACATAACATCAGAAAACAAACTGAAAATAAAAAAAATAAAGATTTGAGCCACCTGAACTTGAACCAGGAACACCTGCCCAGTTCCATAAAAATAAAAAGTTTATATTCAATAAGAATTTAATTTGAATCTTTTATGCTTATCATTTTTATATTAATCATAAAAATGATTACAATAATCTACAACGTAAATATGAAAAAAAAAATATCCAAGACACCATCTTTGAATAGAATATGTGCTTGAGTAGAGCTTTGTACATCATACAAAGATGGTAACCAAATCTGAAGAAAATTTTAAATAAATTCTTTAATAATTTTGAAAATAAAGAATGTGATCGATTAAAATGCAGGTTTTTTGTAAGGTTTCGATAGCTACTACTAGATCGAGTAGAGGTTCCGAGTTTGAATCTCGGTTGGGACCGTTATATTTTTTCTATTTCATATTTGCGTTGGGTAGATAGTATTTCAATTATTGATACAAAAAAAATGTTGTCATGTTTTATCGTATTGTTAACAAAAATAAAAATCCAATTTCCTTTCTTAAATTATATAAAAAATACTACCCGATATGTAGACTTAAAAAAATATAATAAATAATTCCACTCTTTTTCAAGATTCTACATTCGCATCCCGGATAAGGATGTTTTTTCATCACATTTTCCGTTATGCTCTGATAAGGAAACATGCCCGTGGCACCCAAGAAATATTTTTATTCGAAGCAAATTGGAGGTAAATTTTATTGTATGGATTGAAAATTCCTCTCCTTTTGATAATGGTGATAATATTCAACACCTACGCATTAAAATCAGTCTTAAATAAATTGGTATTTTAAATATTTTTTTACACAATGTGGATATAAAGTTTTAGAAATTTTGATAGAACATTCAGCCATTGACCCATCAAATTAATTTGTGGAAAAGTAAAAGCTTACGACATTGTTTCGAAATATCGGTATTTCAAGCAGCAGTACAGCGCCCTTGAGGTGATTTTCCACAAAAACGGCGCTATAAAAATCATCCAAATATTATTATTATTATTCAACATAAAACTTTTTTACGTTGAAACGATGTACATAATTTTTTATTGTAATATAATATAATTTATATAACACGGCCTATCTAAATATCAAAAGTTGTTGACTAGCCCAGCACGAGTCAAAGCCAATTACGTGCCTACAGACTTCATAAAACCTTCCATCAACTGCCTTATTGTTCTTCCCATCGTCCTAGGCATTAGCATTGTTTTCTCTGTATTATTATTTAGCCATTGAATGTTAAAGCGAGTTGCCTAATAGTTCTAAATTTGTTTGGCTAAACTTGAATTAGATATAACAACATTATTTTCCTCCCAATGGAAGTTGGAAATCGAATAAGTAAAAGAAATAAATAGATAAGTGAAAATTAAAGTGGGTATTATTAAACGCATTTATTGAGACACAAGTTATAGAAAACAGCAATACTTTAAAGTATTATTTGTTTATATTTATTGCTTTATCTAATACGTCTTCACATAAATATTATGAGTAACGAAGGAAAAGAATATTCTACATTGTATTACTACCTTGGCCACAGTGACGTTTCCTTATTGTTCTGGCATCTTTGTTCGGGGGTGGTGAATGTAATACACCTATTACGCTTGCCCACCATAATTTGTTTTGTCACAAGCCCCCATGACAAGAAAGGTGAAATAAAGTTTTTCAAAAACTTTTGTCTAGTATTGTATTACAACTGAGTATTATTAGAGTACCGTCCTGAACTTGAAGACGTAATTCAGATCTCTGTTCGCATACAGAATAATCTAGTGATCCATACTATTTTCAGCCTGATATTGAATAAAAAATATTTCCGTGAATTTCATTGTCTTACCATTCCCAAAAGGTCAACAACGTTCGAAATTTATAAGGATTAATATTTCTGAAAATTTATCTTATAGTGGAATATATGGCTAAGAATATTTGGCTTGTAAGCCTAGGTAAGTTTATATTCTAACGAATCGTGACCTTTTCATTGATACGTAAATCATTCATGGATATTATGCGCAAATAAACCAATTAATTATTTACAAGGGGATTGAGCGGGCAGCACATCCACCCTGTTGCTCGAACTTTGACGCCGTATTTACCTTGTAAATACATTTAAAAAATCACAATGACAAAACACGTAATTTGAGCTTCTACATTATTGTTTGATTTAATGAATACAAAAATGCATTATTTTTTTCGATATCATAATTAACCTGATGAGCAGGTATGACATCGATCAGGTTTTTAATCACAACTAGTATTTTGACTTGGTCTAAGTCAATTGTTATTTAAATATCATTAGATGGTGCCTTAGTTGTGAAAACAAAAATTAATCCGCTAACGGATAAAATAGACTGAAAATTTAAAAATAACTTCTGTCATTATAGAGCTAATTATTCAATTAGTAATCAACTTTGGTGTTGTTTTACTTTTTATTTTCCATTGTTAAACAAGAAACAAATAATTTTGAAAGTGTTGTTGTTGATTGACTTGCTGTTGATCTCTAATGGTGTGGTGTTTGCAGACAACCTTCAATCACCAGAAAAAGTTCACTGTCAAACTTCCCAAGTAGCATGTTTATTTTAATATTTTGTTCCATCGTGATTTTTTATACCTACTAAAATGAAAATATTTCACCCGAAGAATTGTTATTATTTCATTACTAATATAAAATTAAAATAAATCGTTCAATTAAAAAAATAGTCAAATAATAATATAAAATTATATTTGTGGTAAAGGGAAACTATTGACCGATATTATGTTGACAATGTAAAGTATATGTTATATATTTGATATAAAAACACGAATATTGGATTCTTACTTAAATAAAACCATTTAAAACACAATGTTTAAGTATACATAAACACAGTTAAATATTACACTCCTTTTTTACTTACAATTGCCCTGCAAAAACATTACTTTTTAGTAAATAAAAACAGAAAAACATATATTTTAAATAGATGTTATAATTTTTAATAAAATTTAAATTTTATTAATGTAGAAATTGACTCACAAGGTACATTCTATGTTTTAACTTAGTAGGGCAGTATATCTTTCGCCGACATACGAAAGTGTCCATTAGCGTTAACTGACAACTGTCAGCTCGCCGCTAGCGCTCGGCATAGGCTAACGTTTCAAATTGGCGTCTCACACCCCCATCACCACTCGCGTAACAAATTTTAAGCTTTGTAAGGTGAGCAGTTTGTCGTATTTAGCCATTGTTTTTTTTTTATAAAAAAACATCTTTTTTTATATTCTATACATACTAAAAAATTTATTAGTACAAATATTTATGATGTGTTTTGTAAAAATATAGTCCGTAATACGAAAGAAACTTTAAAAAAATGGTATTTATTAGAAGATGAGCAGCCATTGATGTTTTTTTAGATATTTTTCCAGCTACCTTAAAAATATTACGAAATTTAAAAAAAAACTACTCGAATATGTCGAAATATTTAGTAAGCATGCAAAATTAGGCAAAACTGGCTACAACTGTTTTTTTTTTGTCATTTAGTTACAAATAATTGCCAAATTCAGTTCTAAGCACGAAAATTAGCTTCTTTTGTGACCTGTAAAATATAAAAAAACTGATTTCCGTCATACTAGATAAACGCTAGAACACTTTATTTTGTTTGAAACAGGCACCGATCTTATTCCTCTAAATCAGGGGTCTCCAAACTACGGCCCGAGGGCCACATCCGGCCCGCGGACAGATTTTGTCCGGCCCGCGAAGAGCTAGCATACTTGAAAACTCATTTTAGAGAACATAGTTTTTATAGCAAATTAAATTTAGTTTACTGAAGTATTCTAATTTTAAGTTGAATAATTATTAATATGACATCTACATTGATATGGTCATGGGCTAACTACTCATAACATTGTTGTAGGCTTATTGTTATTGTTTTTGTGATAAGTTGGATAAAGAAACACAGAATTGTAATGAGTAAAGACATGTATAATATGCAGAAAGTTTAACTTCAGCATATAATAACTAACAAATTATTGAAATGAATCCAACTCACATTTTATACATTTTAAATAAAAACATAACTTATAACAAGCATAATGACATATGAAATACTAATGAGATTTATGTAATTGAGATTTCCCACTGACAATAGTTTGTAGTTGTGGACTAATTTTACCTGTACCAATTATTAAAAGAGATTTGAGATGCTCATCAGTTAATTTAGATCTGTAAACATTTTTTGTGTACTTCATTTTGGAGAAGGTCTTCTCACACAAATAAATAGTACCAAAAACAGAAAACAGCCCACGAGCAAATTTATGCAAATTATCAAATTGTGTCAGTGGAAGACTCTTATAAAATTCCAACAAAGATGAGTTTTGATATTTATTCTTAATTATATCACTGCACTGTAGATCAATCATTTCCATTTGAAGTTCCGGGGCTAGGGTTTCAATGTCAGTATCAAAAGGATTCTGAAAAATCTTAATTTGATTCGCAATAAGTCCGAGAAACGAGTATCAAAATTTATTTTCAAAGCACTCAAAGTTTCGATTGCAAAATCGATAGGAAACTCAGTCTCAGTGGTGTGGCTGAATATTTCACATGTTTTAAAATGTGAAAAACATTTACTTCGTAGTTGTGATTGAAACAGTATCAATTTCTTCCGGAATGATTTGATATTAGTGTATAAATCAGGAAGATGCTAGTTTTCTCCTTGCAATCTCAAATTCAGTTCGTTCATATGTTTTGTCAAATCAACATAGAATGCTAACTTCCACAGCCATGCGTTGTTTTGTAATTTAGTAAGAGTGCGATGCTTTTCATTCAAAAAAATTTCGATCACTGCTGGAAGTTCAAAAAAGCGCTGAAGGACTTTCCCACAACTAAGCCAACGTACGGCAGTATGATAAGGTAAGTCATTTTCTCCAATCTCTTCAATAAATTGTCGGAATTGTCGGTGATTCAGCCCAAAAGATCTGATAAAATTAACAGTTGATATGACTGGTTTCAGAACTTCAGACATATCCAAACATTTTCCGCACAAATACTGTTGCTGAATGATACAATGTAAGACTAATGGTTTTAAACCACCGTCATTTTCTACAGCCTTTGACACAAGAACGACCACTCCTTTATCTTTCCCACTCATGTTTTTGCCTCCATCAGTTGTAATACATTTCAAGTTTTTCCATCGAAGGTTCTTTTGATTAATGGCCATTTCAACTCCTTTAAAAATATCTGTACCAGTAGTTGTGCCATGAATACTATACATATCAAGAAGTTCTTCATGCACTTCATAGCTTTTATCTACTCCTCGAATATAAATCAACACCTGATCAGTATCTGACACATCCGTTGACTCATCCAAGGCCAAAGAAAACCACTCAACATGTCGATTTTTGTCGAACAGTTGAGAGGAAATATTTTCAGCGATGTTTTCTACCCTTTGAGCCACAGTGTTTGCTGACATACTGACAGTTTTTAATAAATTTACCTTTTCAGGGCACATTTCTCGGCTACTGCAATTATGCATTCTTTGATCATTTCTCCATCGGGTGAATGGTTTTCCACGTTTTGCAATTTCAAGAGCCACACGAAAGCTGGAACGAGTTGCAGCCTCTTGTTCAGTTTTGAGTTTTGTAAATGAAGATTGCTGCGATTTCAATCCGCGCTTCATAGCTTCGAATTTTTCTGTCCGCAAACTTCCTATTTATTTTGAGTAATTTTGAAAATGTTTTGTTTCATAATGACGTTTAATGTTATATTCCTTGAGAACGGCTATGCTTTCATTGCAAATCAAACATAGCGCCTTGTTACTGGACTCAATTACGAAAAACTGAATGTTTCACTGATCTTTGAATTTTCTGTATTCACTATCAATTTTTCGCTTCTTTTCCATACTACTAAATCACACACAAAAGCAACAATTCAAATCAAAATATTGTTACAAAGATTTCTTTAACTTAAACACGCACAAACACGTTTTAAGGAGGTGCGCACTATTTTATTTCACAACAGTGTCATAGGAACTGACTTGTGGTTGCGCCACTAGCCTTCTTATATATTCCAATTGCTGCCATCTAGAAGTGAGTGGAAGACACCAGAACTTACTCGAACCAACGAGATTATTCTGTACGTCCTATTAGCGCCATCTGTTAGCGATAGAAGGTACTACCTATTTGACTAATCTAGAAATTACAGATAATGACAGGAAAATTAATAATATGCAGTGTTGCCGTTTTGCAGACTTTAGTCCGATTTGCAGCCTTTTTTAAACGTTGCGTACTTTTTCGGAGTTTTTTTTTCATCAGTGGACTATTTCACTTTTTACCACCGGCAACAGTGATAATATGGTTTTGGCCCTCGGAACTTACTGGAGTAATCAGTGTGGCCCTAAGGCTGGAAAGTTTTGAAACCCCTGCTCTAAATCATCATTTTTCAACCTCGGGGTCGCCGCCAGGTGTCCCTAAGGGGAGGGTCGCAATCTGCCAAAAAATGAGTCACTTATTCCAAAAATCCTTTTATCAAATAATGAATTTCAAGTGATAGTAAAGTGTTGTTTTTTAACGGCCTGCGTGGTCGAGTGGTAAGACGCAAAACAACTAATTCAGAATTCGTGGGTTCAAGCCTGGCGTGCGCATATAAATTTTATTTAATTAATATATATCACAAACACATATGATTCATATTAAGTACTGTAAAGTATGTTATATTTGTGGCACGTTCCAGAGCGGTAGATTTTTAAGTATCACCCTGGTAAAATACCAAAATTTAGAATTAAAACGTTGCTTGAAATGGCGTTAGAGGTACTTCCCAACCTTCCTGTTCCCCAAATATTTTCCCTTCCCACTACTTCAACCTCGCAAAATGCCCCAATCGTGGATGCCATAGTCTCACTGGATCTAGACGGTTGGGAGCAGTTAACAAACAAAGATATGTGTAGAATTTATTCGTGTGACGGTAGAGTTGGTTTTTAATTTAAAAGTTTTTTTCCATATGTGGATCGACTTTCGAAATACACATAAGTAAATTTTCAAAAGAAAATAGAAGATTTCTGTGATTAGTTTTAAAATCCACCATAAACGAGAAGCCTTTTTTGCAAAAGTAAGAAGTGGCAAATGATATTCGTAAGTGTAAATTCATTTTTTTACGTGAAACTTTGATAAACGTTAAAATAAGAGGTAGGGGGGTCGTTTGGTTTTTTACAGTAGTTTCGATTTTTGGGGTGGTTGTGACACCAAAAAAAATGAAAAACGATGCTCTAAATACATGTTATGATAACGCTTTTCAAAACAGCAATCGGTATAAGGACGCAAGATATAATTTTTGGAAACCTTCGCAGTACCTACCGTTTTATCGTGCAGCATCCCGACGCGGCAGTTGAGCGTGGCCTCCGACGCCAGATGCGTGCGCACCTGCAGCGCCGTGGCACCGTTGAGCGGCTCGTCGAAGTACGGGCCCCAGTGGTGCTCGTGGTGGTGCTTCGGCTGGTGACGGAATGGGTGCAGATCTAAACATTCCACAACGACGTCATTAATTTGTGACTAAATTCAACAGATATGTTTTTTAGAATATTCAACGTCTAACTTAAATGCTAAAATTTTCAAGTTGTTCTTTGAATAACACGTTTTCAAGGTAGAATAACTTTTTTAATATCGATTTTTTTACTGCCCCTTAAAAACATGCCCGATTAGAAGTGCAATGAGCTCTGCACGATTTTAATTATATGACGTCATGATAGTGGTCAATATCTGCGTAATGCTCAACAATAGCGCTGCAATCGGAGCCAAATGACGTCAGAGGCGTTTTAATATCTTGGTTTCTGAATATTTTTTCAAAACAAATTTACAAATACACATAAAAATCAAATATTTTCAAATTTTTTTTATTCCACCTGAAAATATTTTTCGCAATACATGGAAGTTTTTTTATAATACTATTTACAAAATTCTAACTCATTCACACAACTTCTTTTCAAATATATATATATTTTTTTAAATATATCGTGTACATTTTGGTGTGTTACTCTGAACATCTGACCACTATAGCAAACATGAAGCTAAAAAAAAAAATTTATCGAAGGAAGCAATCACTTTGTGGCTTAACATTATAATTTAAATAAAAAATGTTTTGGTTTTAAGCCACTTTATTTATATACATATAACATTCGACCGGTTTCGGTCAAACTTAACCCTCTTCAGGAAAGTATACATATAAACTTATAAGATTAAATATATACTTTCCTGGAGAAGGTTAAGTTTAACCGAAACCGGTCAAATGTTATATGTATATAAATAAAGTGGCTTAAAACTAAAACATTTTTTATTTTAAAAAAAACTTCTGTTTAAATTATTATAAAATTGATTTTTTTTCTAATTTAGAATTTTATTTTTAGAGTGCTCTTTTGTTTTTATACTCACAAATTTCATAATTATACTACCATATATTAGTAGGTAGTCAGAAAAAAAATAGAAAAGTTGAAATACGCGGATATTCAGGATGTATCTAACCTTTTACCAAATGAAAAATAAATCACTTGCCAGGAAAATCGGCGCAAAACGAATAAGGTAAACCCCCACTTCTTTCTTACCTATCATTACCACGCGGACCTCAGCGGCCGGGCCCTCACCTCACTCCTCCACCTCACCTCTAATCCTACATCTCTTACACAGGACCCTTTATTTTATGTATGGACTCCACTCCTAAATCTCCTCCAATTTCGCCGGAACTTGTTTTCTCATGCATATTTTTCCCTATCGCTACGAACATTTCCCAGCAGAAAGGCAACAACAAAATTTAACAAATAACATGACAGAGTGAAAGATGTCGCGGAGGACTCGGGTTAGGGCGAAAGTGCGGATCTGTTTATTCTTGGCGACAATTTTATTCAGACAAATGCTCATACGTTTCGTTCAACTTCTATCTTGCTCTCTGACAAAATATACATTTATTCGGCATTGATTTTGACCGTCAACTGTTTAGCTTCTTGGCGTATTTTGTGATATAATAAAAGGTTTGCGGTTACAATATTTTAAGCATGGGACGAAAAATCTTTTCAATCGTTAAAGGTAAACATATTTAATGAGTTTCATGTTTTGTCTCTTGGCGGGGAAACTGAAAGACACGTGCCTTTTTATCAAAGGATTTTTCGCCTTAGCAGAAAGAGTATATATAGGCAGAAGACCGAACAGCATCTTTTTTCGATTAAATTGCCTATGTCGCGACGTGAGATAGACTTGCTCCCTGTAAAGACACGAGATTCGTGATAATAGCCATAGTTTTTTTGAAATAATATTTTGTTCCTATTCCGGAGAAAACCTAAGCACTTACACACTTTTCCAATAAATGCATATTTTCTTAGACACGTTTTTATTACTCAAACTATGATTAAAAAAAGAAGGTTGATTGAAATGAAACGGAAGATTTTTTTTATTTCTTCGACAGCAATATTTTTTTCTGGATTTATTTTACTCGTACATTAATCTTATTCGGTGGGTAGGTAAAGTAATTTGGCTGAGTAGGTCAATCGCTTTTGCGTCATATATTATCATTGTACTTTTTGCTTTGTAAACCCACACTTCATGTCTAAACCACGTTAATTTATCTTTCTTGGTTTTACTCATTATACTTTCATTATTGGATACTTTCCTAATTTTACCAGAAATACACCTAATTTTTACAGCATTCAGTCTGCTATTATCCTTTTTCTGCCAGTTCCATGCTTTATTACATCAGGAGTGATCGCAACGTCCTTGAGGTGATTTTTCACAAAAAGGGCGCTATCCAAATTATTCAAATATTATGAAATATTATTATCAACACTTCATTGTCGATTACCTGCTTCGTTTTTTTTGTTTACTAGCGACTCCCGCATTCAGCCCCACATTAACAAAGTTTTCTGCTTTCATCGTTCTTTCAATGTCCCTATCAGCCTTTCCATATCTTAGTATTCAGTATTTAGTATTCAGTTATTTATTATTTTAAAAACATAACTTTTTTTATTTCAAGGCGTTTTTTTTAAATATTACGAGTAAGTGTTTTAACACACAATACTCATAAATATAAAGCAGTCAATTATAAGAAATATAAATTTCAATGAATGCAAAGTATAGAGAGTAAAAATAAAAGAATTTGAACATAATATTTCATCAAATGATGTATAAAATAAAAATAAAACCAAGGAATAATTACACAAATCGCAGAAATGCTTGTCGTTTGAACAAAGTTTCATTTATGCAAAATATATTGACATCCGAAGTGATTCCATTCAACAACAAGATTGCCCTCCCCACCGGTATGACCATTGGCAAGTTAGTCTTACAGGCCGGGAGATAAAACAATCTATGCTACCGATGGCGAATCAAGAACATATGCTCTCCACGATAGTTGAGTTTTCGGACCATCCACGAATCAATCTGAAGAAATGTGTTGCAATGTTCACATCCCTTCTGACCTATAGATGGTATGTTCCGAGCATACCCAAGAGAAAGTCGGTAGGATAGAGCCACGTGTAGTAACCGTACTCCCTCAAGTAAAGAAATCTCAGAAATTTATTCTGAACCCTCTCCAACATGAGAAAGTACTTGACCTCGTGTGGACTCCAAACGATCGACCCACTCTTAAGTCTACTCATTACTAATGAGTTAAATATTTTTTTTAGAACCCGGGTGTCTCTGAACATCCTGCAGTGCGTAGGACAAAACCCAGCATTCTCAATGACTTGCCACAAGCTATCTCAATGTGAGCATGAAATGTCAGCCTACCATCAAACATGATTCCGAGATCCTTCATAGTGGAGACACCTTTTAAACTTAGGTCGTCCATCGTATACTGGTATCACTAAGTATGACACCCCCTAGTGAATGACAAAATCAAACATTTAGATTGAACTCAATCTTATTCTTTTTACTACAGTCAACCATTCTATCTATATCTGACTGAAGTCGATTGCAGTCTTCTAAAGTTTGTATTTCCATGAAGAGTTTTAGGTCCTTAGCAAAGATAAGAGACCCAAAATGCAGAATTACCTTTGAAATATCATTAGTAAATATGGAAAAGAGTAGCGGACCTTAGAACCTTGGAGTACTCCTGATCGTACAAAAAAAAAATCGGATGTGAATACTCCGTGTGATACGATTTTTTTTCTATCCGCAAAATAATTAGCAAGAAAATCTAGCTGTCGTATAGAGAAACCTAATGTAGACAGTTTATCAAGTAAGATGTCGTGATTTACAGTATCGTAGGCCTTAGAAAAGTCATCATATGAACAATCTACCTGGCGGCCTTTATCCAAAGATTCTGATACTAATCGGTAAACACCAATAGGCTTGTTTCTGTTGAACGACCTTTTCTAAATCCATGTTGTTCCGAAATTAGAAACGGGTCCACTTCTGGTAGTATGTATTTATGAAGAATCGATTCGAATAATTTAGCCAGTGCAGAAAGTATTGCCACTGGTCTGACATTTTCCACTGCAATCTTTGCACCGCTTTTATAAATCGGAAAATTTTTTTATACTTTCCAGGAGACAGGAAATATACCAGTTTCTATGGAAAGGTTAAATAAGAAACTTAGTGGAAGTTTTAAAAAACTCGACACAACCTTTAATGAAAAACACTGGGAGAAAGTCTGGTCCAAGTGAATGAGTATTTTTATTTATTTTTCGAATGGAGGATTCTATATCTTTTATTATTCTATTCATACACGCTTCGTTCATCCTAGATATAAGAGACTGTAGATTTTTTATATTGTTAGAAATTACCACAGTTTTATCAGGAAAAATAATTATAGCTCGTTAACTAAACTCAAGGTTACTAGCCACAGCTGATCACAGCCCTCCACTAATTAAGAGGCGTATAATCCTCCTTCAAACACCGGTTAAATAACGTGCTCACCATGTGAGAATTACATAGCAACCGAATTTAAAGTATTGTGCGGCAAGATTGTTAAAGCTTACACAACCTTACGATTCTTCAGATATTTAACTGATATTTTTAATTTTATTATTATGATACTAGTAACATTAACCATAACATCATTCATACATGATTTCCAGCTGCAAGCATTGTTACTCGGGTTGCTTTCAAAGACCTCCTAGAAATATTTTTTCTCTCTTTTATTTCTGCCTCATTCGTCAATATTTTTTTATCATTCTATTTTACATAGTTCATGCATTGGCTTTTTACACCTTAACGAGACCTTCTGTTTTTCTTACAAAAGAGGTGTTTTCTTGGAAAGATTTGTCATTTTGATGCCCTTTACCTCTTCCTGGCGTTTTTGTCATTCTTGCACTCAAACACTAAGTATTCCATTACATCCCTTGTATACTTATTTGAGTCGATCACCTTCTTCACTAGTTGCACTACCAGTCGCCATGCTCTTTTTTTCTCTGAGATTGTTACTTTAATCTCGTCATCTCACCATGCGTCAGTTTTCTTTTTATTTCTACATGGATTTATTTTTATGTGGTTTCATGTTTTGTCAATATTTAGTCCTTCCTTTTCCTTCTTATTTAATCCCGAATATAGACAATTCTCATACTTTTCACGCTTGCGTTTTGCAGTTTTTCTATTTTTACTTTTGTTGGAGTATTTTCACGTAAAAAATTTTTGCTTTCTACAACACCAAAAAGTAGTCGGGTACAACCTGTGAGCCTCTTTGAAAACTTTTTTGTCTGGAGTTTCAGCTTTTAATTTAGAGACAATATTACAAAACTGATAATTTATCTCTCATTTTATCTTCCCCACGTATATTGGAGGATGCCTTTGAAATTTAAAAAAGTATTTAACACAATCAAATTTTATACGTTAATTTTCTACAGAGATAAAACTCGGCATCTTACCTGTTTATATAACATCTTTTGATGATTTGTTTATGACAAAGCGATGTCGTTAATTCGGGCTTAAGTAAAAAGTTACTCTCACATAAAGTCTCCTCACCCTTAAGGAGAAGACTTACATAGTTTTCGAAAAAACCTATATGCATCTGAAAGATCAAAGAATCTTTGTGAATTAATTATACTTTCTTACTCTGATTTCTCATATCTACTGGTAAATAATTAAAAGTTATCGGTCACTACTATAACATGTGTATCATGGTTATATCACAAATGTGTTAATTTTTGCTCCCACCTGTTTGGTTTCGCTGAATGATGACAACATATTTTATAATCCTCAACATCAAATATGGAAGATATGAACAATGTTATAGAATCTGATTTCGGAAATAACTGTTTGATACTGTTTGTGGTGAACACAGAACCCAAAACAGGAAATTCATTAACCCCTTGGCAGAGTAATAATAATTCAAGATGATAAGCATGGCATCTTCCCGCCGTGGAGGTGTGTTAACACGTTTTGTTGAATTATAATGCGAGCGCAGAAATTAATATAGTGCCACAAATAATTATTGGTATTGATATCTACGATTTAATCCGAAAAGAAAAATAAATCTATTATTATTTGTGAGCACAATGAGAGGATTAAAAAAACGGTCACCTATTCCATGATTTTTGAGGATTTACATTGAGTTTGTTCCCATAGTAAAGATTTCAGATTCTCACGGCCAAAATTTGGACGTAGACTTCAGAGGTATTTATTCACGTGACATTTTGGACGAATGTAACGGATATGACGGAAAGTGACGAATGTGACAGATGTGACGGATGTGGCGGATGTGACGGATGTGACGAATACGATGGATGTGGCGGATTTGACGGATGTGGCGGGCTTGACGAATGTGACGCATGTGACGAATGTGATGGATGTGACGGCTGTGACGGGTGTGGTGGATGGGACGGAAGTGACAGAAGTGACGGATGTGGCGGATGTAGCAAATGTGACGGATGTGAAGGATGTGACGGATGTGGCGGGTTCGACAGATGTAACGGAAGTGATGGATGTGGCGGGTTTGACGGATGTGACGGATGTGACGCATGTGTTGGATGTGACGGATATATTGATTGACAAAACGTCCACTCTGTTGATCAACATTCCAAGGCCGTCTGAAACGATAGCTCTAGAAGGGAGATGAAGCGCAACATGGCTCAGTACCACGAAAGTGAAACACCGTCGAACTTTTAAGTGTTTACAATAGACTTTATTATGCAAGAAAGGGTTAACTTTTAATGAGAGGTAAATTAAACCAAACTTATTAATTAGTTGGTTTAGATAAGGCAAAAAGAGAGAAGGGCCTAATGGAAAGGCAATAATATATAGGTAGAAAGTAAATAGGTAAGGGTAGCTGGGAAACCTCCAAACACCGCGCCGGAACATTTAGTAGTAGAGCCCACGTGGCGTGTCTCCGCATCGCCACATATGCCTTCACGCAATACTCTATACAACCTGTGCATGCTAAGGGCCACCACTCTCCAAGTGTCTCGGATGAGTAAGATTCTTACTTACTCCCTTACTTCCTTCGGAGATACATATTTATTTATAAATATATATATATATAGCGCCCTTGAGGTGATTTTCCACAAAAACGGCGCCATACAAATTATGTATTATTAATATATAAATATATATATATATATATATATATATATATATATATATATATATACAAAAACGGCGCCATATATATATATATATATATATATATATATATATATATATATATATATATATATATATATATATATATATATATATAAATATATATATTAATATATATATATATATATATATATATATATATATATATATATATATATATATATATATATATATATATATATATATATGTATATATAATGTATATATGGTAAATTGTGTCTCGGTATTTGATACAAGTTTTACTTAGCTTAATGTTTTAACCGTACGAAACGAAAACATTTTCAAGACTTGGGGAATTTCGAAAAACAACAACGATGCCATGCTGACGATCAAGTACTTGCCAAGAGAATTAAGTGTATATTTATTTAAAATCAAAATATTTTCTTTCTTTATTTTTAAAATCAAGTATTTATGTGGTTGTAAAGCGTCCTTGAAGTGAGCCTTAAAAATGGCTCTGAAAAAAAATCATTCAACTTTTTTTATGTAGAGTCGATATACCACTGAAATTGGACATACTGAGATAAATTGCTTTTAAATTACATTAAAAAATGAGTTAAATAGACAGATGGAAATGAAATCGCTGTCTAAGAGTTGTCGAATGCCAAATATTGAAAAATTTAAAATCATACAAAATGATAGGCAAAATAAAAAAAAAAAAAAATTTTTAAGTAACTACTAAAACTGAAGAAAGGTACATCAAAGCTATTAATCTCTATAGGGATAATAGTGTATATACGATATTGATTTACTCTATCGATAGATTTATTGATTCCTAATCGTTTTGTTAAAATAATAATGGCGGCTGGGGGTCGTGGAAGCAATGGTCTTGTTTTGTGTGGGAGGTAGCATCAAACCTGTGTACCGATTAGTAGTACTTACTAGTACTTCATATGAGCGAACATCGTATACTTCGCAAAACACAACCCCTGTGATCTCCCTTAGTCAGGCAGCCATAATCACTAATATCACGCGGCGTATGACGTGGTATTAACTGCCATATTACATAATAATAGAGTAATTTATTTATACCGTCTTCTGAAAAATCATAGCACGCTATTATTTGGCTCAAAATCAATGTCATTAAACGATGTAGTTAAACGCAAATCATGGAGAATTAACGGTACGGTACAATTTTTGGTGCATGGTTCTCAAATTGTTACCAGAAAAATACAACCTAATCAAAGTTTCTTGAAACGGATGGTGAGTATTTCTTACTAATAAATAACAATTTTATTTCATAAAAAAATTTGAAGGATTCCATTATGGGTTTCAAAATATTATTACGGTGAGGAAGATATTTATACATTAGCATGCAATATTACTTCTTTGTACGCTTTTACCCACACTAATTGCCCTGGTGAACAAGATTCCTCATATTTTTAGTGAAATTTGTGGTGAAAATGAACTGAAAAATTAAATAAAAGATTGGGTGAAATATGCGGAGAAAGATGAAGTAAAAGGTAAAGTGAAATATGCAGTGAAAAATGAAATGAAAGATAAAGTAAAAGATGCAGTGAAATATGCAGTAAAAGATGTAGTAAAGGTTAAGTGAAAGGTGAAATAAAAGATGTAATGTAAGATGAACTGAAAGATAAAGTGAAAGATAAAATGAAATATGCAGTGAAAGATGAAGGATAACGTGAAGTGAAATATGAAATAAAATATACAGTGAAAGATGAAGTAAAGGTTAAGGAAAAGGTGAAATAAAATATGTAGTAAAAGATGGATGTTGTTAAGAATGGTGTGAATTGGTGTATGCCCTACCATCTTGTTCTTCTTGCACCGCCGTCGTGGTGAAGACGGAGAAGTTCTTGGCCGCGATGGAGTCCCGCAGCTTCTTGGTGATGTTGCGGAAGATCTCGCGCGACAGCTCGAGCGCGGCCTAGCGCGCGGCCTCGCGCGGGTCCATGGTCGTGCTCTTGGCCGGCCGCGCCAAAGGGCTGCCGGCGGGCGAGCTGTGCGTCTCGAGGCTGGCATCTGTGCTCGAGGTGCCTGCAACAAGCGAACATATACTTAGACTTCATATACTTCCAAACGAATTCAATAGTAAAAACATGTTAAGGCATTCCATTGATCACTGAACAGGTAATCTCTGAAAATGTGTGCTCTATCCCGACTTTTTGGGAAAAACTAATTTCACCAATTAGATTCGACGACTTCTAAGCACCAGACCTATATTACCAAAGAAAAAACACTCGAAACAAAGAAGTTCAGTATTAAATAAAATACGAAAAACTCATCTTGTTTTACAAGACTATTTATGAATGTGTTGATGCCACCCGGGCACCTTTCGATTTACGCTTAATCGGAGCTTAATATTAACAATGAAATGAAAAAATAACTTTATTTAAGACCACGAATATTGTTTTATTTTTTTATGACTGACCGGTTTCGCTTAGCCTAAGCATCATCAGGGTACCCTGATTAAACTATAATTAGTTTAATTTTGTACCCTGATGATGCTTAGGCTAAGCGAAACCTTATAAACCAAAAAATCTAATAATATGCGTGGTTTTATACAAAGTTACTTTTCCGTTTTTATTTAATATGTCAAACCACAAAGTGATTACTTTCAACGAAAATATTAATATTAACAATTTTTAATTATTTTAATGGATTTTCGTGTGTAAATAATATTTGAATAATTTGCATAGCGCCGTTTTTGTGAAAAATCACCTCAAGGGCACTGAATAGCCCGTTATTTTAACGTAAGACTTAAATAATAACTTAGATATCTAAATTGCCATACCTTTTTTTTAAATTCGCTAACCGTTTAAAAAAAAAACAACGCGTTTGATAACAGTTGAGAAAGGAGGTAGCATATTGCGTTAAATTAAAATAGGACAATTTTACAACGCTGTCCAGTCAGGTGGCGATATAGTTTCCCTATTAGAGCTCTTGTGAGCTGTGCACAAAAAAGGGAAAAGATTTGACAAATCTGAAACTCATTCTCCTTTTTGTCTACTGTATAACTTTGTTATTTGATTATGTGGACCAATATAATATGAACTCTCATGTTTGCGATTGAATTAAGTTAACATATTAAGCCCAGATTACGCTTATCCTAGCGAGTCCCAATTGGTAAAATAAGAAATTATCGTCCATAATGGTATGAAATTTCTGTAAGAGAAATAATTTTTCATTTTCAAAATAGTATTTAGATTCCTAAATTGTGAAACACATTTTTAACGTGAGTAATAAAATTGAATATTTCTTGAAAATACAAATGTAGTAAGTATAAAAGAAGACACGAACCAATTTTATTTTATTTTCTGTGTCCTTTTTCATATTTCGTTGAAAATTATTGAAATTGCTTCAATAATTTATATGACAATAAAGCTTTAAGCTTTCATAAATTAATTCTAATATAAATACAAACGTATTACATAATAAGATCAGTGCTTACGAATAAATTCAGTGTTAGAATTTGGTTCGTTGACGTTAGTAAATAATTTCTAATATTTACAGTATTGAATTCAATAATCTGTAAGGTGGCAGTATAATCTCTCATTGGGTAATTCAGGCTCCATGTTTGATATCGAGCTTGTTAAAGCTCCAATAGGGAGGCTTACTGTCTAATGTATAGGCAGACGATGCGCTACATCTAGATGCCCATCAATGTTCCCTTGGCTGTGTCAGAATACTTAGCAATATAATCTATTTAACTACCGTTGTGGTAGAAAGGAGTAGTTTACATGCTCGGAGGCTCGCGAAAAAATCTTGGTACTTAATTTAAAAAAAGGCTCTATATGAAATACTTTTTTTTATTTATTTTTTATTAAAAACTATTCAAGACGTACATTCATATAAAATGGGCTGCTATTTTAAATATTTAAGTATATTGTTAAATTTTAATTTTATTCACAGTTCTCCTCACTAGGGATTCCTATTCCAAGGTGGATTGTGTTGTTATGTTGATGTTACTGATTCTTATGTTGTCTTCATACATTTTATGATTTCCTCATATTCATATTAATTTAGCTATATTTGTATGTTGTTTTTAAACTTTTGTATCTCAGTGGTATTTTTAATATCATTTGGAAGAGCATTATACAATTAGATAGTATGAAATCTATAGTTTTTCTGACCAAAAAATGTTTTTAATCTTGGAATGTTTATATATTTAAGGTTTTCTATATTTTAGTGCAAGTGTGTTGGTCATTAACGTACTCAGTTTTTTTTAATGTCAAATTCAGTAGATTTTTTGTTTGTTTACTTTAACACTAAGGTTTTAAATATTTCTTTTGACGGAGTTTTTATAAGTACCTTTAATATTATTATTTTGCTTTCACGAGCTGTTTTGTGTGGGTGTGGGTATTTGAGGCAGATCCCCATCCAATAATTCTATATTTTATACGTGATTACAAAAAGCGTAGTAGGCTTTAGACAGATCATTTTTTATTGAGTATATTGCATAAGTTTTTAAATAAAAATATGAACTTGGTGAGTTTTTTTAAATCTATTTTTCAAGAAAAACAAGCGTGGCCTTGTGGACGCTTTGCAACGTGGACAGCTACTTCGTATATGGTTTTCCAATCGTTTTCATTAAATAAAATGATCATGTCATCGGCAAAACGAATGATTTATCATTTGGTGTGTAAGTTACAGATATCGTTGATATATATATAAAAAAATAAAATAGGTCTTAAGACTCTTCCTCGCGGTACACAATATTTTATTGGGAGATGTTTACTTCTTTGCTTATCAATTTTAACACACTGTGAACGCTGTGACATGTAACATAATTTGGAAATGTGTTTGACATCCCAATTTCTTTAAGTTTCGTGTAAAAGATTTTAATGATCTATTGTATGAAAGGCCTTTTCTAGGTCTATAAAAATTATTTCCCCCGTGTAAGCTTTTTGAGATCATATTTATAATATCTTCAACGGCATCAGCAGTGCTCAAGCTGTTCCTGAAATTATGTCGAGATTTCGATATTAAATTGTTTTCTTCTAAATATAATATCATGAAATATTTCTTTTGAACTTTTTCCAATATTTTTGAAAGGATATTTAGGAGGCTTATCGGGAGATAGTTACTGACATCATTTTAACATTCTTATTTATATATCGCTATAACAGTAGCTTATTTAAGGGACGTCGGATATGTGCTTTTTGTTATGGACAGATTCACAAAATATGTCAGTGGTAAGGTAGTTTATTTATAAATATGTTTTATTGCATTAATTGAGGTCACATTATTCCCTTACATTTGGTTAATAAGGAAGCAATTATGTTTTTGATTTCACTAGCGGTGGTTTTTTTTTATAAATTGAGTTTCTCTTTTAGATTTAAAGCTTTATTTGCTTCAACTTTATCATGTTCGAATTGTGTAATTTGTTTTGCTAATTTTGATTCTATATTTGTAAAAAAATATTAATATCGAAACTGAATGTGTTTCATTCATCGTTAGTAGTGTCAATATTATGAAGTTTTTTCCAATCAGTACACTTTAAGTTGTGTTTAAAATGGCTTTTCAGTTTGTTTCAGATTTTTCTATTATAGACGGTCTTTTATTTGAGTTTTATGGACATTGTATTGTTTTATGTTTTATTTTTATACAGTGGTCAGTTATTTATTGTTTTAAAGTTTATTTTATAGAACTCAATTTTAATTTTTAGGTTTATTAATTTTATTTAAACAATAATTATTATTATTATTTCAAATTAAAAAAAAAAAAAACAAATTTTAGTCAAAAGTTCTGCTAGGTAATTATTTTTACGCGTGACAGCTATTTCGCCTTCTGAGGGCATTATAAAACTATGGAGAAGCCACTTACAGACGGACTATTTATATCATATTTAATATTATTATTATTTTTAACTAGCAATGTCTCCATTAAGTTTTTTCTGATAAATTGTTATTATTGTTGATGTCTATTAACATGGGAAGTTGTTAACATGGGAAGAGAACTTGCCATGTTAATAGACATCAACAATAATAACAATTTATCAGAAAAACTTAATGGGGACATTGGTAGTTAAATATAATAATAATATTAAATATGATATAAATAGTCCGTCTGGTCAGTTATTGTTGATTCAAATACGAATGATTGCGAGTGTGTTTTTTCAAACTCACATAAATGCAGGTTTTTAAATTGTCTATTAGTTGAATAGGTACATTTATAGAGCTTTTAAGACCGTGAGAGGCTCCAATCACAAAGAAATTTTACGTTTCTTTGAGTGGAGAGAGTTCCTCTTCTAAATATTCAAAAAAAGAGTTCAAATTTCAAGATGAGGTTGATTGGTAGATTGCGAATATAGTTGATTCCTTTCCAATTTTGATTTTAAGACAGTAAATAACTTTTATAATTGCAGTTTTCCTCACTTTCAACAATTTACAAGTGTGAATATTTTTCATTTATCCAACATTGACTGATAATTTTGATGTCAAAGCTAAGTCCGATATATTTTAATAAAATTTACAATACATCAAAAGAAAATATTTAGAATTTTGATGTCAAAGCAAAGTCCGATAAATTTTAATAAAATTTACAATACATCAAAAGAAAATATGTATGCTTCTTATTCCTTTTTGTGTAGAATTTTAAATTAAAAATTGATAAAGCCTTTGGATCAGAAGTAATTATTATGTCATTCATTTTGACAATACAATTCTCAAGTAGAAAGTAATTTATTTTTTTAAGCTTATAATTATTTTTATCAGATCATCTAGCTAGGTGCTTGATGTTAATAATTGTATTATGTTGTTGTTTCCGTAGCATAACTTTCCTTCGCTTGTTCTATACACATTGTTTTTTTCCTTGGCCGTTTGTTTAGCTTTCCACAGTATTTTTCTGAGATACTCACTTTATTATTTACCGATGAAGATTGTAGATGAAGTCAAATCCTTGATTTCTTCTTTTTTTTTTTTTTCAAGGAAAGCATCCCTCTGTTTTTTCGGAAAAAAATATAAACAGCTTAGGCGGAGACCCATTAAGGCTATACTCGTTCTGGATCCGCTATACTGCATCTCTACACACCTGCTTAGATCCAGGTGATCGTTAAAATCTTCGGCCCCTTATGTGGTAACGTTTTTACAGTAGTCGCTAAAATAGATTCATGGTTGATGGGTGCTTCAGTATGATTAGCGCCATATAGTTTATAAAACTCCAGAGATACCAAAATGGGAACAAAATTTGAGCATTATGAAACTAAAACCAATTAGTATCGATTTCCGTAAGGGCCATGCCGTGTCAAAAAGTCAGTTTTGATTTTAAGCCGTCATAAAAGGGGCCGACAATTGAAAAACCTTCAGCCACGGATAAGATGACGTGATTGTGTGATTTTATTCCCAAGTTCCATAGCATTTTAGCATAACATTTCGCCATGTTTTTAAACGATATTTATTTTGACGTCGTTTACGGACGACCATCTTCAGGAAATGGAGAAAACACTCAAAAACAAGCCAGAACAAGCGAATTGGATACAAATCTTTATTAATCTGTAATCTTCAAAATTGTGGGGGCTGTAATGCAAAACTTTTTTTTTTTTTACATGAATACCGCACAAGAGTCTCAACTGCTCCCAACCGTCTAGAGCCAGTGAGACTATGGCATCCCCAAATTGGGTATGTTGTGAGGCTGAAGGTAGTGGGGAGGGGAAGGAGATCGGGAAGAGGAAGGTTGGGAAGTACCTGGCTATTCAGATCTGGTCACCAAACACGGCTTAAGCCATTTCAAGCAACGTTTCGATTCTGAATGGTGGTCTTTCACCAGGGCGATACTTAGAGTATCTACCACTCTGGAACGTGCCGCAAATATACTTGTTATTATTTTTATATGAATTAAATGTGTTATGACACATATTAATTAATAAAGTTATTGGCGCACGCCGGGTTTGAACCCGCGACCTTTGGATTCGTAGTCGAGCGTCTTACCATTCGACCATGGAGGCCGTCAAAACTGCCTATTTCCAAAAATTGAACTTTTCAGTAAAGCCAATAAACTGTGCCGACACTCATAAAATATTATATTACATAATACCTACCTAAGCACGGATGAATATGATGTATTTCTCATAGAATCCGCACGCACGAGTACGCCTATTTATTGGTGACATAACCGCGTTGTTATAAAAACAGAATTTTCATAAGCACGCGGAGCGATAACGAATTGGAAGTCGCTGGTTGTTGATCACCGTGACAAAGGGATTATTTTTACATAGCACGTGAACAGTGAGCACTTCCTGTGGTTATCCAGGCCAAATAAATAACAAGAGCGCCCTTGAGGTGATTTTCCCATAAAACCGGCTCTATGAAAGTTATCCATTTATTATTATTATTTCCCTGTACTTTATCTTATCTATGTATGGATCAGTCTTAATTTAACAAATCAAAACTCACACGTGTTTTTTAAACATCATATCAGTTTTATTCTTATTTAGTAATTATTTTTGCACATAAACAAATGTACAACACACTACGTTATGTCATATCGTCTCTGGAAAGGCAAAAGGGCTTAAGCGACACTTTGGTCAAAAATGAGTTAAATATGCAGTTTTGATCAGTTCTTTTATCGATCTGCGTCGGGTGCTCTGACTCTCGTTTGATTCTGAAGACTTTTGTTGCCCTTCAGCCATCTAAAAGTATTTACCATTTAGGAGAAGGCTTGACTCAAGCGACACAAGTTTGGGACTATTTTACTTTTTTGTTGCTTCAGGTAACTCAGTAAGATCATTGAATTACCCGAATTATCTTTTTTTTTTCAAAATCCAACTATGTACTGAAGACTTATGAATTTTTTGTTAAATCTCCCAAAATTACGCTCTAGCTCTTTTGCCTGTACGGCGACGATATGTTCATTTTTACTTGTATTTTACACTCTTTGATAAGGTAATTGCATTATATTTACGGTAGTGTATCTGTGGATATCCGGAAAAAATGTAAGGCTGCTGTGAGCGTAATGAATAGGATCCAGAAAGGGACGCTTAGATGGTTTAGAGATGTAGAGCGAATGAACGAATAAAGGAGTGTGAAAAGAATATATGATGCGAAAGTGAATGAAAGAAGAAGTCGAGGACGCCCGAGAAAGACATGCCACGATCAAGGTAATCAAATACTTGAATCGGGTTATGTGATAAGTCAGAATAACAGAAGAGTATGTATGAGACGATGTATGAATGTGAATGAAGTGTGTACCAAGACAGAGTCATATGGCGGTTTGTCCCCTCTACCTACCCCTGCGGGAAAACGGCGTTATGGTTAGTAAGTTAATTAGTTAGTATTTCTCAAAAATGCTAAATCGTAAATAAACCGATACACCGCAGAAAAAAAAAAGTAATTTTAAATAGTTTATTTGATAAGGTGGAAGACAAAAAGCAATAACCAACATTAACAAACATCGCGCGAGTGGACATTGATGCTTGAACACCACTTGCGTCGAGAGTTATACCAAGAATCGTGACTTCTCCAACAACATAAGCTATGGGGGTTTTATTAAGGTGCTCAATTTTCTCCAGCCTCCATGGAAACTACATTTCGATGTTATAAATTACATACAGAGGGTGGAACTTTGACCCTGAATCTATTATTTCTCGTTAAACAAACACTTCAATCTCTTCCTTACGTCTCATCTCACATTCACTTTGTGAGTTATACTGGAAATAATTTCACGAACATTTTTTTATTTCACCTTCCGAAAACATCATTAATAATCCGAAAAAAATGCTATTTTTTTCTCGCATCTATTGCTTTAACGCCATTTTGGTGAAAAAATACGTTGGAAAAAATTTACAATTAATAGTGAAATCAAAAATAAACCAATCAGTTTAAATGAAAAAAAAAACATACTTTGAAGCAACTGAACTTATGTCCACTACTGACCGAATTCAAAAAGGGTCTTCCTTCATTAAAATAAAACTAGAAGTAGTAACAACAAACAGGTAGCGAGAGTTTTTTATTTTATTTTATCAGCACAAAAGTCCTTACTATCAGGAGCCATTGGAAATATGACATCCCCATTTGGAGTATATTATGAAACTGACACGAGTTGGAGATGGAAGGTGATGGAAAAAGGATGGTTGGGAAGTACCTGGCTATTCAAATCTGGTCACCAATCACGACCAAAGCCATTTCAAACAACGTGTTGATACCAAATAGTGGTCTTTCACTAGGGCGATACTGAGAGCATATACTACATTTCTTAATTAATAATTGTTGTATGCATAGATTGTTCAAAACGCGTATTTGTTTCATTTGAACCAATTTTACAGTACATCACAGGGTAACTTATTTTTATAATTTATACTAAATCTCCTTTACCCAAGTGAAGTCTAGCATTAAATTAGTCATCGCGTAAAATGAAAATTAATCTTATCGGAAGAGAGCAATGATAAGACTTAATTGAAAAATCAGTCAATTTATTTGTTAAATTTTCGCTTGTTATCATAAATTGTGTCCACCCGGTTCATACATAAATTCAATTAACTTGTTCCTTTGTGTCCAAACAATTATAAATACAATAATCATTCTAGCCATAAATTAATATAATAATTGAACAATAGAAATTAGTTTCCGAGGATTTGCCGTCCTTTATCACCCAGGGGAACATAAATTTCCTTTTTGTTGAGTTGGCTCCCTGCGAATTGAAAGTCTTTATAAATTTGGTCCGAAAAGTGTCTGTCTGAATACACTAGCATTGGATTCTCCCTAATGAAAACATAATAGAGTTGCGAGAAGTCCTAGCCCATTACAAAATTCTACAATCATTATTCATACCTACGTTCCAAATGAACCTCGCTCCATCTACATAGAACACGCCTTATTGGTTTTGGTGACACTTAAATGACCGAAAATAATTCTGAAATCATATTTTTTAATGAAATGAAACAAAATGTTTTCCACCATTAATTATATTTTTAATATTATTTTGTACCGGTTTCGCTTCAGTCAAGATTAATCAATGTGTAGTGTGTAATAACTTCGGGAGGTTATTCCACATGATAGTAAAAACACAAAAGAAAATTAACTTTTTTCCAAATTCAAGAAAGTGAACAATTTTCATGTTTCAATTCAATAATTTGGTCATACCACAAAAATACGTACATTTTAATCAAATGTAAAAGTCCCCTCGGGCGTATACAATAAAATAAATAAATTCTTTTTTACTAAACGGTAAGGTTGGAAGTTTTTCGTTGAAGTGCATGCCATTTTAAGCAAAATCTAATAGTTACTACCCGGTTTCACCCGGATTTCAAATCTCTTTTTTCGAAATATCTTTTTTTCTATCGAAACAAAAAGTATATTGGATTTTATTTGAGTTCTTGCCGGAAAATATATTGAAAATTGAACATTGTATTGCCTACATATTAATATTTATAATAACATTTATTTGTTAAAATTATCATGACTATTTTACTAACCGTTCATAAGTTTTAAATAATTTATTAATATTTATCTATATGACTTCCTCCATGGCCGACACGAGTTCAGTGACCAGATCTGAATAACCAAGTACTTTCCAATAGCCCAACCTTCTTTTTTCTCTTCTACTTCCTCTACCTACTTCTTTCAACCTCACAACATACCTCAAGTTAGGGATGCCGTAATTCCACTGACTCCAGGCAATTGGGACTCCAATCCGGTAATGATATAAAAAAGGTTATACTAATGTTATGATATGGACTTGTATTTATGTAACCAAATCAAAATGTTTTTCAAACATTTAAAAGTTCTCGTAATGGATTTATAAATACTAAATTTTTAAACCAGATTTTTATGACGTCAAATACACAAACGTCAAAATAAAAGGCTTTATAAAATCGATGAAGATTGTGTTCACAGCGAGGGCTATTCTAATACATAATGTACCAATGACTTATCCCTAGTGCATTGGATTAAATATCAAATGAAATAATTTTTCGGTCCCAAGAAAATAAGATTAGTTTGATATTGTTTCCGAAATTCGTTTAATAATGTTCCGAGCACCATAAATGGCACTGCTCCCGCTTTTAACTTGTTGCAAACTTTTCTCATATAAATTTATATGGGAAAAATTTCATATTCTTTTTGTTCTGATATTGACATTTATTTCTTCAAGTCTTTCCGAAAGGGTGGCGTAACTTTAACGATAAAGTAATCAACGTTGTTAGAACTATTGCATTAGCACTCACGTTAACCTCATGATAATAATAACATTGCAATTACAAAGATGTGTTTTTGTTTTAATATTTGACTTATGTGCTAGTAGCACCTAGCAAACACTTTTAAAAAATATCTCGAAAGAACGTAATTTGAACACGATTTTCATTTTTCAAATATGTTTTAATTTCGACAGCACGAATATTTTTTACGAAATTAAAATAATAACTGTAGTTTTTATTTAATGTTATTTCTCATTCCACCTTGCTTTGCTCTTATAAGCACCCTTGATGTGATATTTTACAAAACTGGCGCTATATAAAGTAGTTAAGTATTATAATATGCCATATGAACCATAGGTAAAGTGTTTAGTATATAGAAACGAAGTGCCACAAAGTAAACAATTCATTTTTAAATATTCAGCCCAGTAAACTAAGAATATTTATTTTAACAGTGGTACAGAGGCGATCTAATCAACCTTTAGTTTCGTCATCGCTTTGTATACCTATAGCTTTTTTTAATTTTATTTTTTTATGTACTTAACTTCATGTTTATTTACATTATTGTACATACATTTTCCTCCACGCTAGGAGTTCACCTGTGATTTAATTGAAAGGTTTTAACAAATACCTTTTATTGTTGATTCTTAACCTGATTACTACTCTTGTAATACCAGAGTAAATGCAATAATTAGCTGCAGTAAAAACCACGAGTAGTCCTATGTTTCAATTAGCGATAATAATCATACCACCTCCGCCCACCTGTCCGACCTCAAAACCACATTCAGGCCAGTGCACAATGATAGCCGACCTAGCTAAAATAGCGGGCATCGTTGTCAGTATGTCAATAACCTTTCCGCATACTAAGTTATCTGCACACTGTTTCTCAGTGGTTCTAGTTCCTTTACTAACTGTTTTATCGCTTATTTGCATGGTCATTTATTTATTTATCAATTAAGAACATGAACAAATATTTACAGAAACATATTCAAAAGTATTGTCTCGATGTAAAACGATGCATGTAAATATCTTAAATTAATGTGTTAAACCATAATTCAAAAACGTTGCACTATGCATAATTCTATAAATCTAGGTTTATTTTTCTGATGTACACAACAATAATAATTTGGTGGCCAAATAAATAAAATATAATTATTACATGCAATGTTGCAGGCAAATGATCTTAAATGAATTTTATTTGACCTACTATATTTTTGTAAGAAGTCATCAGATATATAGTTGTTTGAAATATTAAAAAAGGATTATTGAATTTGAGAAAATGTCTATGTTGAAAAACACCATTGATCACGTCCACTTTTATGTTGAATTTAGCGAATTAGTAACAAAAAAACAATCCAACGGAAAGCTGTTATAACCGGCTTACATGTCAGCTTGTACGATTGGTGAACGTCCGATACAAAATCAAACATTTTTATAAATTTTGAAACTAAATCCCATACATAACTAATCCGCATATACGAGTTGTTTCTACTCTCGTGGTACGAGAACGTATGGAAGCAGAAAAACACTTTAACTTCTTCTTCTTTATTTTATTTGAACATTTTTATCGGAAGATTTTTTAAAGTACAACAGTTAAACCTTCAACTGACGACATTCAAAAACCGCACGGCAAGGCGCTCTGAATGGGACTGCTAACTGATAATATTAAAGAACCGCACGCCATGGCGATCTGAACAGGACTGCTAACTCACAATATTCAAGAACCGCACGCCATGGCGATCTGAACAGGACTGCTGAGATGAAGTAATGGTCAACTCAAAAATCATACATCTAACATGCGATATGGAACAAAGCATGTTTAAAAGGGTCTTAAAAATCGATCTAAAGATATTGTAAACAATACAATTCAAGGGACAGAAACACATTAAAGAAGGCAATTAAGAAATGCCCAAGGACCTTGGTCTGACGGGTAGATCACAGGGGATTTATGTTACAGTAAACATTATGGGAGGCAATTAAGAAATTCCAAAGGACCTTGGTCTGGAGGGTGGTTACAGGGGATAAGCCCCCACATGGGCGCAACTGCATGGCCCATTACGGCTATGATAACGAATTCACTACATTATTTCATAGACATAATGAACATTACTCAGATTTGCTTAATCCTAAAACATAAATCACACTAAAATATAACTGTAAACATAAACATATAAAATTACGATTTGCAGTAAGCGATAAGACATTCCTTCATAAAATACCAGGCTAATACTAGAGGTACCTTATTTAATCGTAATCTACCCATGATTGTAAAATGGCAGATGATATATTTTTCACGTAGTAACGTCGCATTTGGGAACGAACACGAGTATATACGTATTTTTTTATAAAATGTGTTCGTTTTAACATTTGTTTATAAAGTTTAAGCTATTGTTTCATTTTATTTATTAATAAGAGCAGAGGTTTTCCTTTTCATTGATATAAAATAAGTTAAAACAATTTTTTTTGAAGATATCTGAATACACATGACTGTCAATATTATTAATTTTGACACGAAGCAATAAAAAACAATGAGCCAATGACAAAATTTTTGACGGAATCTCTTAATATCGTAGAGATAAGTAAAATATATAATGAAAATGAAATGGTAACTTTGTATAAGACCACAGATTTTTTTATTTATTTTATCATTTTCATTAATGATGTCAAACCACAAACTGAGCATCACATGTTATAACCACAAAGTGATGAAAAACATATGAATGAACACAGTTTAGAAAAGGTGAGCTGATGACCTTCATGGAGAAACTGGAGTAACTTTAGGACGTGTCCCAGAGGTGGCGGGTTAAGTGCAAATGAAAATGGGCTTTTCAGCCACAGAATTTTATTAAATGATTACTTTAAAGTTTCACTTCGTTCCCGGGTGAATTATTATTATACGTTTATGTATAAGTATTTAATTTCAAAACATTGCTTAAAAATTCAAATTAGAGGTTGACCTAACTTGATCACTCGTAGCCTTCATCTTAGATGCACAATATAGCTCTAACAATTTTATAATACCAAATTTACCAAACAATTGAAACTGTAATTGTAAAGTCGCTCCTGTCAGCGATAAAGAAAATATCATGTTCTATGTGATGTAGAGCCAATAGCGTCCATTCCAGACATAAATATAATATACCATAGGTTCACTTCAAATTGTACCAGTCTGAAGATGCCCACTAGAAGGTAAAACCGGTCCGGTCTTGTAAAAAAAGTGAAATAAAATGTAAAATCTGGTATTATTAAAGCATGATTCGTGGATGGTCTGAAAACTTAACTATCATGGAGAGCATTCATTTCTATGTTCCTGATGGTTATCTTCGCCATCGGCAGCATAGGTTGTTTTATCTCCCGGCCTGCAGGACCAACTTGCCAATGGTCATGCCGGTGGGGAGGGCAATCATGTTGTTGAATCGAATCGCTTCGGATGTCGATATATTTTGCATAAATGAAGCTTCATTCAAACGACAAGCATTTCTGCTATTTGTATAATTATTCCTTGCTTTTAATTTTTTATACATCATTTGGATGAAAAATTATTTTTAAATTGTCTTATTTTTTATTGTTTTATTTTTTACTGTCTTGACTTTGCATTCATTGCAATTTATATTTTTTAGAATTAATTGTTTTATATTTATGAATATTATGTATTATACACTTACTCGCTCTATTTAAAAACGCCTTAAAATAAAAATTTTGTAATGTTTTTAAAATAATAAATAACTGAATAACTGAACTGAATTAAAATGGAATTTAACCAAAAATATATAGTTTCAAAATTAGAAATAATAATATAAACCACCCAAAACTTCCAACTGTCCGAAACCAGTGGAGCTATTCTAGCACTTCTTGATTTTTTTGGGAATGTTGCAAGTCTGAATCTTGGATCTCAAGCTCGAATAAAGTTATTTGAAGCCACGTTTCGATCCTGATCCATAGCCTCTCATCATTGTGATAATAAGGGAATCTTCCACTTTGGAACGAGGTCATTAAATTTACTTCCTCTCACAATTTTCCCTACTTATATGTAGTATGGACGGTATGATTCACATAGCTTTTGGGTATGAGACTCTGGTATGGTAATTCGATTTCAACAAAAAAGCTCATCGTTATATTTGTTTGGTAAAAAAAATCATTAATTGTAAATGCTTCTAATTAACGAACAAATTAAAGCATATAATCAAAAAGAATCTTTAATTTTTTAACTATGTTACCCAAAAAACATTAAAGCACTTTCTTAATTAAAGTCTAGTCATGCTCAAGCGAACTATAAAACGTGATCTTTATTTTGAATAATTCATTATCCTTTTGTGTTTTGATCTGCAGAATGGGTAGGTAATAAAAATAAGAGTAGCATGAAAGCACCTATAAATTTCCTTGGTAACAGATTCGATCGAGCCCAGTTAAGTATAATTGTTAATACTAAAAGTTATTAGCGCCAATTTAAATGTAATTTTAAAAAATATCAAAGAAACATTTTAACTTCGTTAGTTTAATTATATTAAGCTATAGTTTTTTTAAAAATAAACCAACGTGATTAAAGCATAAACGTCACTTCTTAATGAATCACAGTGTGAATACTTTAAAAAAATATTTAAAAATCTATTAGTTTTAAGAAAGGCCATTAATTTATGGATAGATTTACTACTTAAAAAGACAGTTTTTGGGCAAAGTTTGATTTTCTTATTTGAATATTAAAAAAACAAGCGACACGCATTTGGCATCTCGTTTTATTTTTTGGCTGAAAATTGGAAATTTTCAAAGGAATGGTAAAAACAAAAGTAAAACTGTATATATACACCATATACAACCATATATATATATATATATATCGATTGGACGATTGGTGATCTAACGGTTTTACTTTCGTTTTTACCTTTCTTTTGAAAATTTCCAATATTCGGCCAAAGAATAAGACGAGATGCCAAATGCGTGTCGTTTGTTTTTTAAATATTCAAATAAAAAAATCAAACTTTGCGCAAAACTCTGTTTTTAAAAGTAGTAAATCTGTCCATAAATTAATCTGATAGTATTAATAGCCTAAGAAATCTTCTGCCACGTCCGATAAAATATTGCTGACGCATACAAAAGTTTGAAATTTTCTTCCGATTACGTCTGCGATACGATATACTCACTATGTTTCTTTTGTTGAGTGTCGTTACTAAAACAGATTCTAGCCTCCTTTATATCTACACTCCGTCAAGATCGAATAGACCAATGCGACATAGAATATAGATAAAATATAGTTCATGCATAAAAAAGTTTGAAATTTTCTTCCGTTTATAGACGACATACTCACTATATGTTCCTTTTGATGAGTGTCGCAACTAAACCAGTAACTAACGCTGCATCTTCAAACGCTGTTTGAAAGAAGATTTCTACTTTATCTGTACTAAACGCAATGGCGTCCATACGTCAGATCTGACAGTTTATTGGTTCTTTCCAATAAATAGGTTAAAAACGAAAGCAGGTGGAAAACCAACGTTTTAAAGGACAGTGTGCTATTATTTGTATCACTACATTGTTTGCGGGTTGTGTTTGTTGCTGTTTTAAATCAGTTTATTACCTTACTACATACCCTTTAGTATAATAACGACATATTTTTAATATGTTTTTTAAACAGTTATGACATTCGAGGTTAGATTTAAAATTTCTTGGATTCTAAAGAATAATCTACAACTCCGAGACCCTATACAATTAACTTTATCCCGTTGCTGGATAGGTTTGTAAGCAGAAATAAACTTCGATTAATAATTTATTTTTTCATGTACCAGTTCATAATTAAAAATAATATTGCTTATTTGGATACTTGCCATCAGGTGAAGTTCATGACTTTCCAATCTTTTAGTGAAATGTATGTCGAATTTGAATACTTTGAATAATGAAACCCGGGATCAAAAGGCAGCTAAACTTTTCCAACAGTACTTTTTTAAGTCCAGTCGGCTAGATTACACATAACCAACGACACCTCAGAGTGGAATGCTACCAAGGTTTGCAAGACTACGTAAGAAATTTAGCCACGGACAGAGGAGTACGAGCAGGTAATGTAGTCATTCTACCATCTTCACTTTCTCATGGACCACGCCACATAAATAAACTTTATCATGATTCAACGACAATATAGTACGTAAAAGTTTGGTCGTCTAATTTATTAATTACTTTTACATGCAATCCCAAATGGTCAGAGATACAAAATGAATTGGAAACTTATCAAACGGCCACGGACAGGCCTGATGTAGTGGCGAGGGTCTTCCAGCTAAACGTCAAGGAATTCATTCATGATATGACGGAGAAACATGTTTTTGGAAAGGTAATTTGTTGGTTGTATACAATTGAACAGCAAAAGCGAGGACTCTTATTTAAATATTTTTAGATGATAATGAGCAACTTCATTTTCCTGTTGAATTATTAAATTCTATGGGAGAGAGAAAAAGCATTTTCTCTTTCATTAATTACTAAGAAAATACAATTTATTCTTTGCGTTGTCATGGATGAACGAGATTTAAGTTGGAGTGAAGGGTGTTCCTCTCATTGTCTGCGGTGTTCAAAATAATGCATTTAGAATATTAATTACAAGAATATTTTTTTTATATGCTTAAATATTTGAAGTAAGCATGCTATATCATGCATTGGCAGTAGTTACTGTTGTAGTTGTTATTGTCTTACAATAGGGCTAAACCTTATAAATGGTCGCCAACACTTGAATTGGGCGCAGCCCAACCAAAAGCCGCCCGCAGGGCCTAGCGGCAAAAACTTTTTTTATCTGCTAGTATATATTAAATCGAGTCATGAAATCACGCTAAAGCATGCAATTCACTATAAATTTAAATATAACGTTGCTACTACTTCGGGCTACTTTAATTTGTAATGTACCAATTAAAAGATTTTTTGGAGTAGTAAAAGTCAGATGATCCCCTGAGTGAGGATTTTCAATTCTGCTAGAGTTTGAAATGTTAATGGTAGTCCCAAAGTCCATTACTACATGTCTTGAGGGAAACGACTTCAGAAAGACAATAGTTTTTCACTTTCTGGTAGTTTATAACACATTCAAATCAAAACTTTGTCGTTGGTAACATCCACTCTTTGAAATTATATCTTTCTCGTTTTTTCTATCAATTTTGTACTTTTGTTGTGAATTTATGCATCATTGCTCTATTAACCCATTTTAAAAACTTTCCTTCATGGTGATGTGTACGTACATAACTATATATTATATTTTTACCCGTTACTTTTACATAACTCGAATGATATGGTAACGCTGGCGTGTCGTATTTGGATGGAAAAGAAGTTTTATAACTTGGCAACAGAACGATAAAGATCTAATGAACTGTAATAATATCTTCACGAGTTTTATTTGGAAAGATTTTTTTAAAGATTGGAATGTGTTCAGTAATAATCTTTATCTGTTATGATTTATATGCAACAGCAAGAGTTCGATGACGAGAGCTTCTTGTAAAGTAAAATGTTTCACTCGGTAACTCACACACCTCTCAAAGAATCTCATTTCACCAGTCATAAATTTAGAACTCGCACATTTTATAATCATTCATGTAATTCCCCTAAGGATGGTTCTGATGACAGACTGAAATGAACACTGCTAACTTGGTTTAGATAGTAAGTACTGTTTCCTTATGACCGAACTGTATTATGGACATGGCACTCCACTTGCCACATCTTCTGCGATCAATCTCTACGTTTTTCAAGTCATCGTTTATGAACTCAACACCGAGGTGCTTTCTGTATGAGCTGTTCTTATTGTGTCCTGTTGGCATAAAGATTGTAGAGTGTGGTTTTTTCCTATAACCATGACTTTATTCCTGCTTCCGTTTATTTTTCATTGAAACGGTGTCTACTCAATACTTTTATATAATACTCTAGGATTGTACTTTTGAACATATAACATAATGCGGAGAGGAAAGGTATTTGAATTTTTTATTGTTTTTTTTTTTATAGAAACGGAAAGAAACAAGATTAATGTGTGGTAAATGAATTGTTAGCGTGGGGCCTTCGAATGTACCTTAGATTTTTTAACACGCACGCACGTTCTAGTATACATTCGGATATGTGAGCATAGTTTCTCTTTTCTTTTGATGCGCCTTGATAGGTACCTACTGAAATATATATGTTTTTTAACACGTCACCTTTTTTCATCTCTGGTCAATATTCGTTTACCTAAAAAAATAGTTAACTCTCGCAAATATTTGAAAAAAATATATATCAAACATGTTTAAACGGTCCAATGAATGAATTCAATACAATTAAACATATTTCATAAAACTTCTTTTTATAATTCTAGTAAGTAGGTATTGATAAATATTGATAAAACAAATCGCTTTCTATAAAGCAGACTTTAAATACTGAACTGTATAACTTAGGTTCTCAAAAGTAAACACAGTGAAATATTTTCCAATATTGTATTAGTCTCCAAAGATACGTTGAACTCAAAAAATTCTTACCTTGCAAAAAGATTTTAAAAATGAAATATCGTTTGTATTCAAAGGGTTAAACCCTAAAATCAACCTAATTGGCCGCTCGCGCCCATATAAATCGCAATCAGTCGGCTTGTCTCTCCGAACCCCAAATCAATTGCTACAATGGTTTGCTTTCACGTTACGACAAATGCTTTATTTATAAAAGGATTTTAGAAGCGAAAAATCCATCGAAAGAGTTTAAAAATACAGGCACAGTTTTTTAACTCCGCTGGTGTCAAATGCCATTCAAATAAATTTATTTCGACGGAGATAATGCGCTGTTTGAAAGCAAAAAACGAAAAATACTAAACAAAAATGGAAAGCATACTTTTTTTATTTGAGTGAAACAATTCGGACAAAAAAAATGGTTAGCGAGATATTTGCTCTCATAAACCGGATTTTCCTTTCTTTTCGTGTTTGTTTTTTTTATGGAACTTTCACCCAGTTTTTTGTAAATATTTACATACAATCATGTTCCAAAGGGTAGGTAGTTATTTTAACGAATGGATTAGACTGGAAAGATTTTAATAGAATTTTTGTTTGTACATTCTCGATGCTTAATTCAATTTTTCTTTTAAATTGTTTAGTAAGCAGTTTTTTTACTAGATTTTGACACCAACCAGTAAGGATTAAGTGAATTAACCGCTAGCAATTCGGACTTGAGTTATTAATAAAATATTCAAATACCCATCTTGAAGGGAGACTGCAGGTCTGAAAGTTGTCAAGATAGCTCAGGAGTAACCCGGATTGCTAAAGATCTCGGCGTTCAAAACGCAATCACCGAAAAATATTTTCATGTATGGAAGAATATTTATTTTGTTACAAAATGTATTAAAACAAAAAATTTGGTTACTTGGTGCTCTCACCTTATAACGTACATTATTATGTTTGTAAGATTTTTTTTATTTTTCCTATAAAATATGCCCTCTTGCATTTATTTCACCAGTAATAATCTTATATGAATTTTCACAATACATCTTTCACCATATTTTCATTCACAAGACTTCTAAGAAATATTTATTAAAAAGATTTTTATATTTGGGTGAAAAATAATCCAAGTGTTGAGTAATATTTTCCCAGTTAAGTGTGTTATGTGTATAACTCATGAGATTCATGTTCACATTATTATTTAATCTAGATTTATATTAACGTGCGGATTATGTAGGAACAATACACATAATGGAAAAGCACACACAGAAGGCGGGCCATTAACACAGGAAGTAATTATTATTATCCGAACATCCTCCAAGAGCCAGATACATAAAGTTTCTTTAAAAGCTTAAGCGTACGGAACTTAGGAGCTAGGCAGGATAAAAAGATATATTTAAGTTTGGTCCATAAACTCAAAATCAGGGTGTTATATTTATATGCTTAAAACAGATGGCGCTACATGCAGTCAACGAGAGAAATTTTACTTAACCAAATAAGTTAGAGTAAACGAAATTCAATATAAGGTATAAGTCGTAAGCAGCTGCTAAGACTTAATTTTGTTAGTATTTTACTATAATGAAGGTGCAAATTAACTTTTGCCTAATAATTTTTTTATTCAAATACAACGAAAACCTCCCAGGCGATATGATCCTTGTCTCTGAGCCCGAAGGTTACTACTTTCACTATCCATCTGGTGAGAAGCTGCTGACTGGTTAGTAGCCGAGTTAATAAATGCGTCGGGTTCCCACACAGGCATCGTGGGTTCAATTCTACTGCGAAGTCGTCTATTATTGCAGAAGCGACATTTTCCGGTTATTATGTTAGTATTAAAAAATATTATCCGGTTATTTGTAAACCAAAAATAAATCATCTTTCTATAAAAAAACTAACCAATCAGGTTCGAAATATTACTTCGAGTGGCTTTATTTGTGTTTCTTGTCCAGCTCTGTGTTACTTTTCAACCCACTTTCACCCCTTTTAATAGCCTTTCCTCACTTACTACTGCCTCATAATACACCAAAACAAGGGTGCCATAGTTCCACTGCCTCAAGGCAGTTGGAGCTCTCCTGAAGCATTACATAAAAAAAGTCTTCCGTTTATTTCGTAGATTTAAAAAAAAATTGTCTTTGTCCTATAAAAATACTAACAATACTATAAATAATACAATTTAAATCAAGTATATCATTAACATTATTTTTGCCTATTTATTTGTTAAAAACTTCATTCTTTGACAAATATTTTATTAGGCTTATAATTATGTATCTATTGCTATTTATCAAACTAAAATTGTGTACAAAATATACTATACTTACTTATTGCTAAAAGTTATCTCGAATCGACCTAGCTAATAAATTTATGTAAAAAAAATCAAAACACTTTGGTTACCTTAGATATAAGTTACATTTAGTCTAAATCAGGGAACACTTTAATTTTAAAATAAAATATTTATTTTTTGTGTTAAATAGGGCATAAAATTAGTTTACCGTAAATTTGTTTTCATAATATTTTGTGGGAACAGTTAAGGCCGGGATGTTTAATTTTTATGTCGTGATTAAGCCGCGGTTTATTAAAATCATTTTGACTGAACTTCATATTTTTAACTACGTTCTAATGCTTAAAACAAAGTATCAGTGAATCTTTAACATTATTTTACACGTAAGAACAGAGTTTGAAATACCTTTATTAAAATTATTTTTCTCTAAACCTCGACTAAAAGATGAATCAACTAAGCCATAGCTTTTTGAAGACAAAAATAAAGGGATCTTTTGTTTCGATCAAAATAATCGATGTATCAAAGGATATTTTATTTTTGAACTCCAGTGGCTTCAAATGTATAAATCTGATATTATCCTAAAATATGGTGGCTGTCTCAACAATACAAAGCTTGCAGCTTGCTATAAAGAATAATTAATTCGTTTTGTTTGAAACGTGGGTAGTAAAACCTAAATGGTTTCCTAACACAGACATAAATTTTGGCCATCATACTTATTTTCTTAAAAAGGATCATTAATCTCAGTTTCACTAAAACGCAACATGGCGTGCGAATCATCGCAAACAAACTGACAAAAAGCATTCAAATATACCTAGAGGAGAAATCTAAAATATCCACCAAAAATACGTGTTTTTGAGAGGGAAATAAACCGATCCAAATTATTTAAAGAATATTGAAATAGAATCAGAAAGATTGGCCTTCTTTGGTTAACAATCCACTTGATTCGAGTAAATTAACTTAACATTATGACATTTATCCACAGGCATAGGCACCAAGGATGAACACCACCACGCAATAATGTACTGACACAACATTCTTGTTTTAAACACGTCATCTTATCCAAAATCTTCTGCTTTACTGACTCTTGACATTACTTGATTCAAGTATGTGACTCATTTGATTATTCCATTTCTTCTCAGGATGTTCCCAACTTTTTCTTCCACAAATTTATTATATTATCTCCATTCTTCGTTCATCCGCCCTTTATTTGCTTACGCCATCTCAGTGGCCGTCTTAGCTTATTTGAAATGAAACCACTGTTCTTATGCTGGCCAATAATCTTAAATAGCAGTTAATTATTGTACCGTTTTTCATTATGTCTTATTTGAAAAAATCTTTTAAATCTATTTTATAAAATCACCTCACTAGGCAAATGATGATCACGTTGTTGTGGTTTGGGCTTTTTTTGAGTTTCTAAAATAATGTTATTTTTCGACCTCTAGGCCCAATCTTGTGCATTATGGGCTAATTAATGTAGGGTAGTCATAAACATTAGATTAAAAGATCATTAACTAAGGTATAAAATTAAACATTAACCTTTGCACAGATTACGATAAAAATAATTTTAGTTGAAAGCTCGTTAAATCAAAATAATTTATGCAAACGAAAATATTTAATAAAGCTATTAGTCTGTGACATAAAACCATAAAGCTTTTTAGAGAAAACAATCTTATTTTCATAAATTAAATGCAAGGAAAAATACCTGTGTCCTGATGGGACGATAATAATTAATCAATCATGGAAACATGGTATTTTAATCACAGTTTTTACGAGGCTTTAGAAAATATGCGATAGTCGAAACATTGAGGTAAAAATATTATATTTAAAAAACCCATTTTACACACACCTTAAATACATTTTTTGGCGATGATAAAAACAAGTTTTATATTGTTAACCCCTAACTACAACACTTTTTTTTTACTACTTTTTTTCAAATAAGTGTGAAGTGACATAAAATGTTCTGTTTGATAAATATAAAAAACTTGTAAAGGTTTAATAGGTAAGCTAAAACTATGACATCGGGACCTTCGAATTTATATTTCAGACCTTGGGGGTTAGTCGCAAAGCTTTGAGAAGCAGTGCTCTAGGGAACTGAATACAATTTCAGTAAATGCCTCAGTACTTTCGAAAACATAGGGATTTGCATCACTTTACTTCGGCAACTCCTTTTCGTAGTTCCATGGTAACTACGGAAGACATCGATCGATTCGGGAGACTATTTGACACTGAATAGAAAATCTCTAGAAGTATGATGTAGAAGTATGAAAGAAAACTGATGTAATCAATTAACATAAAACTTTTTGAGTCATTTACATTGAAAAATAGACCTCTAGAATTATAATAATACTTAGAAAATATGTGTTGCGCAATTTTTGAAAAATATCACCTCGTGGGCGTAAGGAGCACAATGAACGTTAACTAAGGAATTACTGTTTAAGTGTTTAGCTCGCGAAACTATATGGCATCCTGGTTAGGTGGGGGTTGTGAGGCGGGAAGTAACTCATTCTAATTCAGTATCAATTGAATTTTAGGGAAAGCAAATTTATTTTATGATTATTGTGTATCAACTCAATGTGTTATCATAATATATCAATAATTCATTTGAATAAAATAAAAAATGATTACCGTTTTCTAAAAACACCCCAAAGACGTTTAAATATAGTAGAAAAAAATAATGTAGTTTTTTTTAAACTTTAATGTAATACCACGCCGAAAGCTTTAGCTGCCTCCGATCTCCATTGGTTAAATGTTCTGTTGTTGAAAGACGTGGGCAAAAATAAAAGGGATAATAAATCTTGAAATATACCGGGTTGATCAATAAACCACTTGAAGCAGCGTTTAAAATCTGTATGGTGGTCTCTCACAAGGACAAGTTCTTCTTACCTTAGAATGTGATGAGAATATAGCGTTTTACACTAATATATTAAAAAAATATATTTTTACTGTTTTATATTGATTTAAATAACCCACTTATGTTTTTATTGACTACTTATTTTCACACCCGGTTGCAAACCTACCACCTCAGGGTCCAGAACCCAGAATTTTCTCACTCTACCATGGGGCTGTCGATGTTTCTAAAAAACATATATTCTTTGGTTTTGTTTTTTCTCTGAATTAATATATGGCAATTATTTGAATTTCAACGCCTACTCCATAAACGTATTGTTTATACGGTGCTTGCATTGTTTTATTACTTCCCAAACTATTATTCGAATAATATTCCATAATCCTAAGCAAATCCCATCGTACGGAGTCACGGTCGAGTACTTATACGGAATTATAATATTATTGTGTAGATCGTAGTTTTATTACACATATAGCTATACACCCTTCGCAACCATCCGTATGGAGTCTGCAGCTAATCATTTCATTACTTTTGTTCGAAAGTTCAAATATTAACACAGGCACATATAAAATATATTACCATCCCAATCCCATGCAGGGTATTTAGTTATTATATCTAGTTTAAAAAACATATAAAATTGCCCTGGAGAATCAACCGAACAGCATTGGTTCCCTTGCCGTTGTTGATGGCAAAATAATTGATAATTTGACCAACAAATCAAATAAATCCAATCAAAATATAATCCTCCTAGCTTCATATTGGTTAGTAATATACTTTATGAAACGGTCAATATTTAAGGCACGAGTACCTAATAGAAAAGAGTAATTATTTCTTCAGTTCGGGTTAACTGTCTCTCATCGATCAATATTTTGATCAAATCGCCAACTTCTCTTGAAATGCCAAATTAGAAAACTTTTCTTAGCGAGCAACGAGACCATGAAAATGTTAAATAAATTACAATCATGAATACAAGAAATCTTCGCTTACAAATGTTCATTTCGTCAATTTTAGTGAAAAACTCATGTTATTTAATACTAAGGATTTAATACCGTGTGACGGTTACACGCTGTAAAGTACTTACATAACTTTTTTTTTTCCTTTGGAAAACATTCTTTGAACATATTTCTAATCAAACGTTCTGAAACTCGTGTAATACCCTAATGGAAAAGTATTTTGCCGTCAAAACTTTGACAAATGTTAATTCAATGTGTTTCAGTTTACAAAATATTGTTTTTATTGTTTTCTATTAGGTAAAAAAAGTATTTTTAATAAAAGGTAGGGGGTAAAATTTAAAATGTACACTATTTTTCCAAGGTTTTTGAAGTGCTTCTAGTTTTTATATAAAAGCTTATGATAACTATCCGGATTTGACCTAGTTTTAACACACTCTTTTCGAAATATTTTTTTCTTGTCGAAAAATTTAAAATGGTGTCTACTTTCATTTTGGGACTGATACTTCATTAAATGCGATGAATCGAGCTGAAAATGCTTAAAAATCGTAGACAGAAATAATAATACAAATTCCTTAAAACGCGAAAAATTACCTGTTGAGAGTTTTTGTTAGGTAATTCGAGAGAAAGATTTTTGTATTAGAGATTAGCTCTATAAGCTCTAATTTGTCTATGATATGGATCTAAAAAATACAACTTTTTTTAAACATTAACATAAATGTACCTAAATAATGTTTGGTTTGTGCTGTATTTTCTTCTGAATTATTATTTTTGTATTTCATTTATGTAATCGTTCATCGTCTTGCATTATTATTTAATGTTGTTCTTTCTACTTTAATTTTTACGTTTTAATCTTTTGATTTTTTTTCATATAATATATTATTTGTATGGCAGACGGAGTATTGTACCCACCGCTGTGTTCTGCTGAATAAAAACCTTATTACTATCAAACAAAATGATCGTTATTCTTAGACGACAAAAATTTTTTTTTTTTTTCGATTGACATTTTAAAATTGTCAATGATTTTGACTATTTTAGCTAGCGGACGTTTTTTATAGCGAAATTGTAATACTTATTCGCACATTATAATTTGATGTTTTTCTACGACCATCCATTGTTATCTATTTAAAACAATGCAAAACGTATTTTGACAGTTAGGCAGTAATACAGTTAGCCTCATCAAAAATACATAAGAAACACTTTTACATAATTTATGATTTTGTATTGGTGAGAAATATTGTTTAAAACAAATGCTGTTGTTTTGAATAAACGATTAAAAATGCCGAAAGCCAAAAAAAAATTGTGTTATGTTGGCAGAAGCCATCTGCTGTCAGTTTTGGTATCACCCCTGTAACTGGGTCTGGTTCAGTGTCGCTGACCACCGACCACCCGCCGCCCCAACGGTAAGCAAATCCGCGCCATTAACAGATCAACGAAACTACTAAAAGGGCGCCATACGTTGAATTGTCCCCGTAAAATCACAGCGCAGGTTTTTTACCCGGAAAGGTGATGGAACTTTTAGAACATGTTTTTTAAAGTTGATAATTTTTTTTACCGTCTTTAGGCTCTCGGTGTCTTGTTTATTTATTTAAGCTTAAGCATTTAAAAATAGGATAAATCTCATTGTCGGACGTGTAAAATAACTATTTAAACACAAAGAAAGAACTCTAACCTCAAACTTATTTAAAATATCATTTCAACCTCTTCTGAAAAAGCGTATAATGTTACAGATCGACACACTTAAATTTACAGTCGGGCGCGTTGCATGTCGCCACTGTTGATAATTTAGCTGAGTGGACAAACGAGTCGGATTCCCACCCGGGCGTCGTGCGTTCAATTCCTCTACTGGCTAAATCCTCCATCATTGCACAAGCAACATCTTCCACTTCTTATGATGGCAGTAGGAGTTTTTCGAATATTGTTGTGTTATTCGTAACCGGGGAATGTTTGTCTTTCTTAAAAAAAAAAAATACCTATATTTCTTTTTTGTTTGTTATATACGCATATTTTTACAATTAAATTTAAAATGATTGTTACATGTTTAACACAGTGTAGTATGAAGTCATCATAAAGCTGTTCCACGCCATAAATAAACAAGGTTTTTGTGTTTGGTGAGGGAACTTTGCTCTATAATCATACAATAAAATAAGTGTTTAGTTTTTACAATACAGCAGAGAAAAATACGAAGTAGTTGTGTAAAATTAGTTAAAGTAATAAGTATAAGTATTTTATGATAACACAAGGTTTGTAAAGAAGAAAAAAATAACAATAACAATATAGGACTGTTAAAGTTATTTGATATAATATTTCAATTTAAGCTGAAATTCATGAATATTTTCTATATTTTGTAGATAAAGGAAGATTGTTAAAATAAGTTATTTCTTGATAAAATTATGTATTTTTAGAATGTAATAAGTATTCAATTTTAGTGTCTAATGTTATTCTGATAGACATACTAAATTGTAAGATAATAAACTGTTTTTCTGTTTTAATTAGTAAAATTAAATATATTTTATCTAATGTAGGTACATTGAATATTGTAAAAGGGGTTTCAGTAGAAACTGTTGATGGTATTTTTGATATTACCTTAATTATCAATATTTAAATTATTTTTAAGTATTTTAAAAACATTATCATATTTAATATCCCCCCCAGCCAATAATACGAAATTGTGTTACTAACTTTATTAGTACAATATTTTTCTATTAATTTTGTTTTACCTCTAATAAAAATAGTTTATTTTCTCTCATCCCTGAATACAAGGAAGAATTATTTTTAAATTGTGTTGTTACCAAGGCCAGTATAATAGAACATAGAAAATCTTGATCAAACTATTAACATTTGTATGATACCCAAGAACATGTTAACAAATCTTCTGATTGTTTAAAACCAGTAAATAAACGAAACTGATACGAGCATGGAAAAATTAAATTTGATGACGATCTTTTACAAGGAAACGCTTGTGATATAAATATTTTTAATTGATTTGCAGCTTGACACGGTTAACTTTGGTGTTGCTGGTGGAAGATTTTGTGGGTATGAAAATAGTTGGTTTGTTCGTTAGTTCCCCATTGGGCGTCTGCAGAGTTAACTGTGTCAAGTTGTAATTGTTGAGATAAAACAGTGTGTAAACATGGATGTCATCGTAATATATACCTTACTTTTGAAAAACTAAAAATAAAATTTAGAAATTATGGATAGTAAAGATGTGAATTAAGTTTTACATTAATATTTCTGCCGAAATAAAAATGAAAAAACAATATTTTTATACATAATATTGTTAAGAGGTTTTAACTTTCTAGTGTTTAACGTCTCAGTATTATATTAATAATTGAAACAAAATGATATTCCAACAATTTAAGTCTAAAAAGGAAACCGAAAAGTAAATATTTAGGACTAAGACATGAAAATATGTAGAATCTTCCGCTTGCCGGGTGAATGCGTTACCATTGCACCACCAAACCTAGTTTTCATAGCGGCGTTTTCACCAACCACACTTTTCCTGAAAATCGTTTACATTGCTTTCAATCTGTCCTTTGAAACACAGGTGAACTTTTAACGCGAGGAGGACAATGTACAGTATTTTGTAAAAACATCATGTTAGGCAAATATATTGCTTTCGTGGAAAGCATATATCTTTATTTATAGTAAGCGAAGATTCTATCCGAACTAAATCTCAAACCATAGGTAGTGTCTCAGATAAAATATCCATTTGTATTTTACGGAAAAATCTTTAACTTTTGTGTAGCCTAGAAAACGTTTATGTTCCCAAAGATTGTTCTATTGAAATGATTTTTGAAATTGTGTTAAGTAAGTATATTGAATAAGATGAAGTCACTCATGCACCCGCATCCACGACCATCTAAATAAAATAAAGGGTGATTGCTTTTTATAAATCCGTATGCCCACACACCTGCGCAAAACATTGTTCGCGCCCCATGAGCCGGAACACATTTCCGAGGCTTTGTGTATTATCTAAGGGCATTAGGACCGAAGGTGCGAGTATTCGTGACCAGCGTAATTAAAGTCTTATTTACTATTGTTTCCCACTGGCGGAATATGCTCGGCATTTCCACCCAGACTCGGGACTCATCATTATTATCTGCAAATCCGTTTATTTTAATCAGCAGCCGGCATAGCGGCAGACGTGCTTATTACATTTAATTTTACAATCCCGTGGGAACGAACGCTTGGCGAAGGTAGCTTCCTATTTCTGTATTAAATTAATCGTTCAGCTTCATCGATATTCATTTTATAACCCTCGTGCTCGTGCTTCTTTGACTAAATTTATTTCGTTGTTTAAATACTTGGATCGATATTTTCATTTTGCGCGTCAATTTTAAGCCTGGAAAGAGTCGTAAAATTTACGACGAGGGAACGGTTTTGCGCTAAACAAAATTAAATTATCAAAGGGATTTAAATACTCGGTTAAGTACTATAGGGTTCGTTAAATTGTTTTTTGTGGTTAATTTAGTAGAATTTTCATTTTTTTAACGTATATGTAAAATTTTAAATAAATATCCTAGGCGCCTAGATATTCCTCTCCTATGCTACCTTATTGTCCTACCTCCATCGCAGGAGCAAAAGGTTCCAATATAATTATATTCGTACGTCAGAGGAAGATGTCATTTCGGTTTGATATTATGTAAATATCAGATTAATATAGAATTTTTACACATACAGAGTTATAAGTCAGAATGGGCTTTGTGCAAACAAAATTACTCAAATATGGTTTTTACCATCAACTACGCTTCAAATTATAATAATTATTTGTTATTATTACTTTTCGCTTTGTATTTAAATGTAACTGTTGTTTCTCGGCTCAATTATATCAAATTATTGATCTAACGCGTAAGTTAACTTTGAACCTATAATATAATCCACATAAGTTAACTTTTTTAAATATCAAATTGACAGAATTCTTGATTACTTTTTGGAAGTAAGATGATAAACCACTGACGATCATATTTAATCAAATTAACGAAGAATACATTTGACATTTCACATGAGAACGGATCACTATTACAGCTCGTTCTTGTAGTCAACAGCTCGGCTGTGGAATAATTAACCGGCCTTTGTGTTTCCTCTTTTCTACAACTTTGATATCTTCAAAAGCCAGGTACATTATTAATTTCCTCGAAAATACCGTCCACATAGCATTCTCAAAAACATAATATGCCCTTAGGGAAATTACACCCCTTACTGCTGTGTGGAGTATTTAATTTTTTTTATAAATCTCAAAAGCCGTTCTATGAAAATAAAAATAAAATATGAACAAATTATTATTATGTAATCTTTTCTGTTTAATTATCGACATATTTGTATGCTCTTAATAATCCCCAAATTATTTGAAAAACTCATATTAGATAGAATCTCTATACACCTTAATAAAATCATTTCACCTAATCAACATGGCTTTATGCCGGGCAGATCCACTTTAACAAATCTTTCACTATACGAACAATTCATATCAAGTGCACTTAATGATAAAACCCAAGTAGATTCAATATATACGGACTTCATTAAAGCATTTGACAAGGTTAACCATAAAATCCTACTTAATAAACTTTGCAAACTCGGTATAGAAGGTAATTTGTTAGAATGGATAAAAAGCTACCTAACCAATAGAATTCTTCAAGTAAGAAATAACTCTAAACTATCTTACAAATTTATAGCAACAAGGGGTGTACCCCAAGGTTCACATTTAGGCACATTACTTTTTCTGCTCTTTGTAAATGACATAATTAATGTATTTGATAACGATGTGCATGTGCTGCTTTTCGCAGATTATCTGAAACTCTTCAAACTCATAAAAACCACAGATGATTGTTCTCACATTCAAGTTAACTTAAATAAGTAACATGATTGGTGTAAACTTAACCAATATTTTTTAAATATTAGTTAATGTCAGTCAATCAGATTTTTTAAAATTACTCACCCTCTCGACTATGATTATACAATTGATAATATTTCCCTTACATCTGTCAATGAAATTAATGATCTCGGCATTACTTTCGATTCTAAATTAAATTTTCTCTCACATATCAATATAATAACAAGGAAAGGTTTAAAATTGCTAGGCTTTATTCTTCGAAATGCCAGTGAATTTAAAAATATTTCTACATTGAAAATCCTGTACTCTTCACTAGTTCGAAGTCAAGTCGAATATAATTCTTCTGTCTGGTCCCCTCACTTTAAAATCCACTCTGATTTCATTTAAAAATTGCAACATAAATTTCTAAGATACATTAACTACAAACTCGGTCTACCTATTAAAACCATAAATTATAATTATAATTATTTAGTGAAAGAATTAAAATTACTAACACTTTCAGAAAGGAGGCTTGTTTCCGACTTGACTTTTATTTTTAAAATTGTTAATGGTATTTTAGACAGCCCCGATTTACTTAGCTTAATTACCTTCTATGTACCTAACAGATCCACTCGATCCAAAATTCTTTTTAAACGTAACAACAATATCAGGACTGAGTCATTTAAATACTCGCTTGTTCCTAGATTGCATGGAGTGAGTAATTCTATCGCTGAAATAGTAGATATATTCAACTGCACTGAATCTAGTGACAAGAAGGCTATAATAGCATACCTCTTTCTAAAATACCAGTGTTAATTTTATATCAATTTCATCTAGTTTTTGGGTGCATTGTTATTTTTTATGTCATTGTTATTTTTTAAGCCACTGTTATTTTATTTTATATCTATGTTATGTAAAACCCATGAGGGCGTGTATAAATAAATAAATAAATATCGTCGCCCACAACGCCGACAGCCGTATTTCATAATTAACAACTTTCCAACAGAGCCAAAAAACGTTTTATTTGCTAGATTCTTAAGCATTGTTTCACATGTTTCGCTAATGGCTCTCCTGAACCTTTTTGTAAATGTAATATCCGCGGATTATCCTTCAAGGCACGGAACATGATTTTCACATTTACTACTATTTTTTTGTTTATTGACTACTAATCATCACGCCGTTTCCTCGCAGGGGTAGACAGAGAGGACGGACCGCCATATAACTCTGTCATGGAACACACTCCTTGCTTCATTCACATTCATACATCGTCTTGTACATACTCTTCTGTTATTCTGACTCTTCACATGACCCGATTCAAGAATTTGATTTACTTGATCGTGCCATGTCTTCTTCAGGCATCCTTGACTTCTTCTTCCATTCACTTTTGCATCAAATATTATTTTCACACTCTTTTCTTCGTTTATTCGCTCTACATGCCTAAATCATCTAAGCATCCCTTTCTTGATCCTATTCATTACGCTCACATTAGCCTTGCATTATTTCTGGATTTCCACATTTTTAATACGGTCATACATGGTTTTACCGCACATACGTCTCAGGAATCTCATTTCCACAGCATTTAGTCTACTTTCATCCTTCCTCTGCCAGTTCCATGCCTCACTGCCATACATCAGGGTTGGTATAAGCACTCCATTGTGCAGTGCTAGCTTCGCTTCTTTGGACAGTTTCTTATTTGCGCCAATAGCGTTCAGTCCTCCACTGAAAGAGTTTACTGCATTTACCCTTCTTTCAATATCCTTATCAGCCTTTTCGTCTCTCGTAAACATACTTCCTAAATACACAAAGTTATCCACTTGTTCCAAGTATTCATCATTCACAACTATATTGCACGCTGTTTGCGTACTCTCTCTTTCAAACACCATGACTTTGGATGTACTTACATTCATCATCAACTCATTCTGCACACATACTTGGGTCATCCTAGACACGAGAAACTGTAGGTCTCCCATACTGTCGGCAATCAGCACCGCATCGTCCGCATACAATAGGCAACGTACTTTTCTTGACTACAATTGGTTATTGACTATCCCTTAATTTTTATTGACTATAATTAATGTTTTTGTGAGTGTGTACGTACATACGCGCGAGCGTCAAGTTTTCAAACATGGAACTGATATTAATTGGAATTATCTTCAAATCCTTATCCACCTTGCAACGTACCTACTTATAATGTATTTCAGCAGACATTATTCTATATTTGAAATGAGTGAAATGAATTCAAATTACATCCCGTGATTTTCTACCGGTAATGTCTAATAAAATAATAAGTAGTGCGTACATTTTAGTGTTATCTTCTCAACACTTGTGAAGTTAATTTCCTATTTGATTTTCTATTAAACCATGTTTTTTTATATATTTTTTAATTCCAATATTTTCCCATTTTCTGAATACTAACTCTAATGCCAAGTTTTATAACCATACCCTTTGCATGTTTGCACTAGCATCAATATCAAAATTCTTCGTCAAAGTATGTTAGAAGTTTCAAGTATTATGTACGAAAGGGGAGGATAAATAACAGACTAATGTCGTAAGCTGCTCCGTAAGTAAGATAACATATGTGAAGGAAAAAACGTGTAATAATATCCAACTTTATCTCATTGACTTTTATCCCAAGACATGTCTGATTTCATTATTAGCGCTTGCATAATATTTCTCTTTATTTAACAGAAAAATATTAAATTGAGCTCTTTTTGCCCACCATTTATAAATATTCATTAATATTGTATTTGCCCTGGTTTTTTCTTATCCATCAACTTGATTGATTCATCTCATAATACATTATGGTAATTTTTTGTTTTGGTGTGAAAGTTATTGAGAAAATTATATTTCTGTGAAATTTCCACTAAGAAAATATTATGGAGATACAAACCAAGGTACATTGTTATTAAACATAAATAATCTAATTATTTTGTGTATTTTGGGAAGGTACTTTTACTAAATGTACACCAATAAATAATTCTAGTGTAAAACGTGGAAACTTTTGAATATATTTTTTTAGCTGAATGATTTTCAACAAGTGGATATTGTGAATAATTGTATCCAAAACCTTCAATTCGATTAATTCTTTAAAAATAGTCAAAACTATAAATAAACCATTTTTACGCTCTTTACATAGGTAATAATTAGATCAACAAGATTCTACGGACAAACACAACAAATATTACAGATTTCTTATGGATAATGCGAAATTGCGGTATTTTTTCTTTGAAAACAATTGTTTTTTGGTTTCCATTCAAAGAAATTTATTTTTGACGATATAGGAAAACAAAAATCGTATCAGTTTTCAAATATCTCTGGTTTTTTTATTATTTATAAAACGGATTTAGCTGATATGATTTATGTTTCAGGAGAGTATTAACATAAAATGGAAACATCTTGAATATGAATGGCACCCCGTTAATCAAAAATATAAATTCCGTTGCTATGAATAATAAAATTAAAATTCACTATCCAACCTCTGTATATCGGAGTCCCGTAGAACAAAGAAAGTGTACCTACGTGATAATTTTTTTATCCGTATTAATTATTTCAATGCTCATAAAAATATTCTTAAAATGTCTGTTTTCCATCCCATAGCTAAAAACCCATCAACTGAATGAGATGCTTGGGCGAAAATATTTTACGAACTTGCCAAAAAATGACAAATGCAAAATTTCCACAAACGAACCTCAAAAAAAGCGAAAAACATGTCAATCATCTTGGTACATCTTTTGATTGAATTATTTACGCCCATATCTGATCGAGATGTTTTCATAGGGGCGGGTTATCAGGGCTGCTCCACAAACACGCCCTTATTTTTTCCTATCCATCTCCACGCGCCGTTACACAATCGTCAACTGAAATCCGCATGCGGAAGGACGACTCAAACTTTTGGCATAAAGCCAGCGTTTCTCTTACGAAGCATTAAAAAACCTCCCGCATTAAAAACCAGTTTAAAACCAAGACGTGACAAGGTGCACTGACAGTAGCCAGTAGCAAGTAAATGGTGCTTAAGGTATATTATATTATAAAAATATATACTCCTATTATTCAACAAGAGGCCATTATCGTCGATAACCCGGTTGACTTGAGATCTCTTAAAATTCTATTTTTAAGAACTTCGAACACTACATTATGTCTTCAAAGCTCAGACTTTATAGAATACATTTAAAATAAAGGCGTTACTAGCTGAGTGCTAAGTAACTGGAGCCTAATTTATATTTACTCGTATATATAATCAAATATAGTGAAATATAGATAAGCGAGTGACTCGGTGGCGAGTGATTCGTAAGACGAATTTTTTTTTTTACTTGTTATTTGTTGAAAGAGCGATGTCTTTCCATACGCGCAATTTATTTGTAAAGAATGGTAAATAGTAAACATTTTACAGAAAGCACCAGCCAACAAAGGTTGTAGCAGTACAAGCGATGAATCTGTTCAAAACAACGCAATATCACATTTCCGCAAAATACTCAAAATGAGGTAAAAGCAATTTCGCCAGTGAAACATTAAAAAAAATGATTACAGCAACACGTACTTTCACAAATATAATGTAATAATAAAAAGGGACGTATCTCTTTTGTATAAATAATTATTTTGTGAATATTTGTGTTAGATACTCCAAAAATACCTCCAATTAACTTTATTTTAAATTTGTTCTCATGCCCTAAAAATGAAAAAATAATAATAAAGAATAAAAAAAATAAAAATATTAAGTTATTCTAAATTTTAAGTTATTATGATATGGTGATTGTGTCCTGCCAGAAGTGACCTGCCAGGTAAGTATGTTGCTGTATATTTATATAAACTAAAAATTAATATTAAGTAGAAATTAAGATTTGTACAGCGCCCTTGAGGTGATTTTTCACAAAAACGGCGCTATACAAATTATCAAAATATTATAATTATTTTACTCTAGTATCGCCCTGGTGAAAGACCACCATTCACAATCGAAACGTTGCTTGAAATGGCTTTAGTCGTGTTTGGTGATCATATCTGAATAGCCAGGTACTTCCCAACCTTCCTCTTTCACTTCCCTATCTCCTTCTCCTCTCCACTACCTTTGGCCTCACAACATACCCCAATTGGGGATGCCATATTCTCACTGGTTCTAGACGGTTGGCAGCAGATTGGACTGTTGTGCGGTATTCACTATAAATAATTTGAAGGTTTGGAACGAATCATTTTAGTTCCCATAATTTATGAAGAAAGTTGCTTATATGTACGAGTGTTTTGAATTCAAAATCGTTTCTGGATTTAGGAAAATACACTATATGTACATATCTTATTTATTAAAGAGGCTATTACTGAACTGTTTAAGTATTTGTAACTTTTAACCATTTAGTTGCCAAGCTCAAAAACTACCTTCCGATATCAAAATGACATTGGCGTTTCCGTAATATTTGACGACTTGGTACATTTCACGGTGGAAATACTTTTTTTTTAAATTATTTTTAAATTATGAAATATGTTGTTTTGCATTATCCCCCACCTACCTTTTAGAATAAATTATTATTATATTTATTTACAATATGAATAAGAATTTTATTCAGCTTTTAAAATATTTGGCCTTCTTTCAACTGTGTATCTGTAACAGAAGTTTTTTATGAATTTTGTTGATGGTCAAGCTTAAAAAATACGTTTTTTTTCCAGGACATAAAATATATTATTTTTTAAGAAGCTCAAATATATTTTATTTTGGAGGATTTAAATTTCAGACTGATATTGTGAAAGTTTAATGAGATATTAAAAAAAAATCAGTAACGTCGATTGCCTTCTTGACGGGCAGATTTGTAACTTTTGGAGGCTACATTTTATATTGTGTACTTAATAAAATAAGTTTTTGTACAAGAGCTATGTGAGGACCACTAGGTTTATTAAAATGTTATTTTTTCTTATCTGATGAACCCAGTCAACCTTACAACGTAATCGTGTTTTATTCAAGACCCTGCATAAAAACAAAAAAAAATAAAATTTTACTGTAATTGTGGGCAAACCCGGTGAGCATTTTTATTTTTTATATTTCGATAGCCATCTCGGCAGAAAAACAAGGTTTTCCGAGAGGTGAACGAGATAAGTTGGGCAACGCGGGCGTTAGGACATAAAATCCTAACCCACAACACAATGCAAATAATGAGATGTCTTAGGCAGAAGTTGAATAAGTATTTGAGATGGAATGATCGATAATAATATAGACATGTGAGTGTTCTGGTTTAATCGGTGTAGTTGTTTGACGTATTGAAGGATTGTTTTTTAAGTGATTTTACAGATTTTTACGTTCGAAAATGTTGTTATACTGATTATTCTAGCCGTTAAGAAAAATATTTGACGTTCTAAAATTTGTACAGCTTTTTTGTTTAAGTATTCAACGAAAAAAAAATAAAAATAATCCAGACAAGCAATAAAGAACCTACTAATAATATGTTTTACCAGACCATTATATTTATTTTCTATTTAAAATATTTCAAATCTGTAGAAACGATATTCCTCTGTTTTCAATTTAGCAAGTCATATCCCTTGATTTTTCCCGGTAACACCTAGTAAGACCAAATAGTGTTCAAATGTAGTGAAACCACAATGCCTTGATTTCTTTTGGCTGTTTTTTGTGGTAATATTATATAACTTTTGGGCTTTTTGGTGAAATGTAAATAAGAAAATATTAATTTAAAAAATAGTTCAAATAATAAGCAAAAACGGGGTTGTTAACAGATAGGAGACTCGCCAAACGCGTTCCTAACATCTGTAAACGGTTAAAATTTTCCACAGAACGGTTTTATGACTCGTTTTTGTATTCAACAACGTGGTTGTGGAATGTTTTACTGGCTTGACATAGTTCCTACCTCCCTCTCTTCGAGACCCAGATAAAAATGTTCCACACAACATCTCTGTGGATGACACATGCCATGGATGGCACAGGCCCCGAGGGAAACCATTTTTTTCAGGGCCTCTTATGTTAGGATAAGAATTAAAAAAAAGTTTAGTTTGTCTACTTAATATATTTTGAGAGATTGAAAACCACGTTCACTGAATAAACAGTATGGTAGTATAAAAATATTTCACGCAATGTATTATTAGTTACAGATAATTCTCTTTGTGTGTTTGTTCGTACGTATGAATGTGAACTTTTCGAATTTAGATCTTATTTTAATTGAAATTATCAAATTCAAAAAATAATGTTTTAAAACCCTTGAGTTTTAGTGAATTTTAGCAGACAATATTTTACATTTGAAATGAGTGGATAAAAAAAGTAACATTTGCTCACAGTCAATAATGGCTTATTATTATTAATTAATAAAATCATAAAATAAAACTAGACACAGATATTTGATGAAAAATATTTGTATCCAGTTTCACGAAGGAGTGGGTTAGCTAATGTTGCACCAGAACCTGTCGTCCAGTTACAACCCACAAACGTAAACATTAACCCCCTTGACGCGAATGGCAAATAAACTTTATGTTCCCATCAAAGTGTTTATACAAAACATTTCTGTTGCCCCTGGCCTGAGTAACAGAAATAGAAGAAAAAAACTACTTCTGAAGTTCTACATATATGGGAAACGATAAAAGAGGTTTTATTTGTATTTCTGTTATATCGCTCTCGTAAAGACACTACAATAGAATATTGGCAGAAATTAATTAAATACGTTTCACTGATTGCTTGATGCTCTTTTTCGAGTTAAAGCTAAGACAATTAATGAAAAATTCAGAGAGATTTTATTTTATTCTCCGTTAACTTTATCCTCAATTGGCTACTAAAGAGAAATAAAACAGAAAAAAATGAACCCATTCACTAAATTACATGGAATAAATATTTAAAAGGCGGCTTTTTTATATGGATTTTTCTTGTATCTATGCGATTTTGAAGACCTTTGTGACCAAGCGGTTAAAACTCTCGACAACGAGTCCGAAAGTTGCGGGCTCAAGGTCTGAAGGGCGTGATCTTTTTTTTGTTTATTTTACTTATATGTGTTATTTCAAACCAAGTAATAAATCACGTATTCGCCAATCGTTCAAGGGTGGTAGATACACAAAGTATCTTCTTAGCGAAAGATCAGTATTTAGAATCAAAACGTTGCTTGAAATTGCAATAACCGTGCTTAGTGACAAGATCTGAATAGCCAGATACTTCCCAACCTTCTTTCTCACCATCTCCTTCTTTCCCCCCTCCCCGACTCTTTTCAGCCTTTTTGCAATACCCCAATAAATTGAGGATACCATAATTTAATTAGTTTCAGAAAGTTGCGAGCAGTTGGGACACTTAACATATATCCCATGTGGTATGACAGCGTTACTTTAAAAAATAATTGTCTGAAGATGCCCGTTGCAGGGTTAAAATGGTCCGGTCAAAAATAAATGATTGTTTAGTAAGGCATGAAGTTGTTTTTAATCACAATGTTTTCAATAACAATTTATCATTTTCGTTTTTACCCAAGTTTATGGTTAAATCTTTTATTTTCATTTTCGGTAAGGTAAATTTTAATTGATCGTTTTACAATTCGAAAGGAATGAATACCGCAGAGATGCGATATTAATTCTTAAAGAAGTTTTCACGTATATTTTTTTTAAATTATACCTTGAAGTTTTAAAAATAAAATTAACACACAGATGATGTTTTAAAGAGTTAAACTTTTTGACATGACGACCTTTGTTAGCCAGTGCCTTAGTTAATTAGTTCTGGAAAAGTTTTAATGTGGAACGTCCTAGCATAATTTTGACAAAAGTGTAATAAGACTTGTTCGGCTGGTTATACGAAACAAATATGCAGTTTTTAGTTTTGGATACCAAGAAAGCTAAACATGTTTTATCTGTTCAGTTTATACAACGACTTACCTCCTGTCTACGCCATTATGGTGAAATTGGCTATTCATTTTAGAAACGGCTGAACCTATATCGAAGCTGACCTCCCTAGTGGTACGCCTTTGGCATTAGTTACTCCAGTCAATGTTCATGTTTATGAAATACTTGATTTGGTATCGACTACCAAAAAAAAATTTGTGAAATAGCTGAAGTTTTGAAAATATTGACCTAAAGAATGCATCCCGTTTTAACAGAAAATTTAAGCGTCAAGATTAGTACCGCAAATACTGACTTTAGATGCAAAGAGCATACTAGCCGAATTTTCAAATGAATTAAGGACTAAACCGTGATGGACGGTAAAAAAAAGTTAGTTTGTATTGATTCGTGACCACTGATGACTTGACTTCATGTTGCTACCGAAACTCTAAAGAGCTATGGAAAATAAAACTAAGAGAGAATATAGACTGCCAAAGAAGTTGAAAGCTGTTTTATCGCCAGGGGTAATCATGGCTTTAGATCTTGGTGTGCTCGAAGCATTGGGTTTCAGTTTTTTTTATCGAAAATGACAGATTAATCAACAGGGATTATTTTTGTGACCTTTGGAATAAGTTAAAAGTAACCATTGATGAAATACAGCCTAGAACAAAACGTGAACAGTTTCTAATCAACCATGATGATGATTCACGACAAACACAAAAAATCAATATCTTGTCTTCCAATTTGTTTTCCATGCTACAAATTCACCAAATTAGACCTTTTTCGACGTTGATCTTTTGACCTAAATGAAAATTGTCTTACTGGCAAGAAATTTTAAGCACACTGTGGAGTTAATTTACATATTTTTCAAAAGTTTGGTAAATCGCACTTAAAACCGATATTCTGGCACTTAAAGACAGATCTGAAAAATAGGGTCAATTTGAGTGAAATGACTACGACATCCCAAAAATAGTATATAAGCCATAGAATAAGAACAACCTGTAATAGTCTAAAGATGGCCGTTATAGGCTGAAACCAGTCCGGTCAAAAAATAAAAAAGTGGAATAAAGTTATAAATTTGTTTTATTTAATTCATTAAAATGGAATTTCACCCTGAATTAACAGTTACAAAAATAGAAATAATGAAATGACTACCTTTACTTTTTCCTTTCTATTTGATTCTACAAACTATTGAAACCCCATTGCATATGCTAAAATACATTTGAATTTCAAGAACACAAGTAAATTCCAAATACCTCTCATTATTTACTATTTATAAAAATAAAATTCTACACAATACACATTAAATACTATTTATAAAAAAAATTCCACATAATTCTCATTAAAAACTTTTTATAAATATATTCCACGAAATTGTCGTTAAATACTATTAAAATCTACTATTTAATATATTTTACGAATCTTAAGACAGACATTCAGAACATGAAAGCGTAATTATTATTTCTATTTTGGTATTATTATGCTAATGCTCAATGAACAATTCCATCCAAATAAGTACGTTTAACCACAAGAACCATAATAAACACTTTAATAATGTATGAATATGAACTCGAGTGGTAATAAATAAAAATTATCTTTATTTTTCGTTAGGTTTTTTGAAAATTCGGTTAAAAAAATGAAATGAAAATGGTATATTTATTTATTTATAAATTAGCGGACTAAAGTCCAACTACAAGAAAGACATATAAAACACGAAATGGAAAAAAACTACAAAAAGGCTACAAATTGCATATATATTAATTACTTATTTTTAGAATTTTTTAATGAACACAAATTCATTAACATCGAAGTAAGTATTTAGTAAACCCAAGTGCCTACTAGCAGTATCCGTCGTACACCGGTCGTGTTATTGTTTTTTATTAATCCTGCGGTGGAATAAAGAAGAGGGCTCGAAAGAGATTATGCATATTACGTATCAAGTCGATTTATATTATTCATGGGGAGTTATTAAAATTAAAGCGTGTATCCCCGCGAGCAGAGATCAAAAACATATTTTTCGCAAAAAATAACGTTATTTTATGCCAACTTTTAGGGGACTTGAACATGGTATTTGTGGCAAGTGTGTGTGTTTTTTTTTTAAATCGTGTCACAATGTTACGTTAGGTAACACGTACAGTAATCAAGACCCGATCACTCCACCCTTAGAAAATTTACTGAGACTACCTGATTATTCAAATCTCTCACACAATAATATTGACCCTTAGCATTTTAAATATTATTTTATTTTTATTATCAGTTTTTTGTTTGTTTTTTACTTGTATAATTTATATTTTGATTTTATCTCTATGTATTTTTCATTTAACTCATAGGTATTATTATTTATTTTGCAGACAGAGAATTGAACCTACCGGCTCTGTTCCGCTGAAATAAAATATTATTACCGTTTAGCATAGTTTTTGGAAAAAATCAAAATATTCTATTATCGGCGAACGTATGTTACTTCAAAACTTTCTAACATACTGGAATAAAAGTAAAAATATATTTAATTTTCTTTCAGCGCATGACAACTGTTTAGCGTTCCGAAAGCTAATCTAAAGAGGCCTTCACAAGGCGAAACAGTTGTCACACGTAACATTAAATTGAGCAAATATAACTTACCTAAAAAAGCAAAGATAAGAAAACCAGGAGATAAGGCGTTAATTTAATTTCGTGATAATTTTTTTACACCTTGCGCACTGTCAATATGTTAAAATACTATCGATAAAAACATAAATAGAAGGCAATACTTTTATATAGTTTTGATTTGTATTTTTTTAAACTATATTTTCTTAAATGTGAATGTTATTTTTGTGTGTATTGTTTTGTTGCCCTAAAGATATCACGGATAAAACTAGTCAGCAACATTTAAAAAAAACTCTATTGTTTAATTATTGAAAAAAATAATGAAAATTAAAAAGTGAACTCAACAAAGGTATTTTTTTTTTAAATATTAAAAAAAGTAACCTCTTTATTAAGGTAAGATCTTCAAAATATCAAATTTGATATTTTCACAGCACTGCACTTAGATGATGCATAAAATGGTGTACATGTAAATGAGTCCAAACTACAGACCAAATTGCCGACTAATTATCCCAATCATGCAGTATGAAGCCCTGCCTGAATTATCCAAATGCTTATTTATTCCACCACAAATTTTCTTCAACTGTCACAAAATGAAAATAAGCATACATTTATTGATTTTATGATTCAAATAACATATAAAATATCATGTTCATGTTTTGAAAGCGTAACACAAGTTGAGTATGGTAAAATCTAATAACAAGTTGAAGACCCCTTCGAATGATCCAGCCCCTCCACTCGCGTGACAGCGAGAGGGCGGAGAGATACATCAATGTTAAATGAACATCATCCCGAATGAAGGGCAATGGAGTGTAAAGGTAAAAAATCGGCAACGGTTATCCGTTATTACCACAGTTTTTATCCGCGCCTCCCACAAATTTGATTATATCATGTGAGGTGCTGAAAACTATACGCTTTGTTTTTAACGCGGAGTTTATACGCAAAATTTACTTGCGTAATACCGTGTGGAGGTTAAATTAAAAAAATGGTGGATTTAGAAAATACCGGTCAGTCAGTTACAATTTTGTTCTACAGATTTCATATAAAATTATTAAAGAATAAACATACCCTGATATTTTGGTACGTTAACGATTTTATAAACAAAGGCATTCTAACATTGACATTTACAGTTTTTTTGTGGCGATATGGGTTATTATGATTTAATAAAAAGATTTTTAAACTTTATTCTATATTTTATAATTAGACCGTATTGGTTTCAGTCTATTTCTGCTATCTTCAGATTGGTACAGTTAACATTTATTAAGCTAGAATGACTTTCAAATCTTTGTTTGAATTTCTAGAAGAGGCCAAATTCCACCCAGTTATGATAATGACGAAGTCAAACACAAACAAAATTGAAATAATTTTTGAACCTAGATGTATATCTTCGTATGGTCAGCAAGATGCTTTATTGACTTTGCAGTAATTTCAATATTCAAATTCCATGACTGGCTTTTAATTCCACCTAGAACAGTTAAAGGGAATTTTGTCTAAACCATGACTTTAGTCTGAAAAAACCCGGATATTTTTAATTTCCGGTAACCCATAAAACCACTCAAAGGATCAACCTTAAATTATGTCCGGTAATTATAGACTGACTTTTTTAAATTATGGGAAATAGGTTGAAATATTTTTATTTCTTCTGTTGTATTTTCGGAGAAGAAAAAAGTGAAGTTTAATTGTTATTTCTGACCATTAAGGTTTATTGAAGTTTATATTATACAAATGGTATAATGATTACATTTATTATTATTACAATCTCATATAAAAGTGTTTTGGAAGAAACACAAACAAAATTGAAATAATTTTTGAACCTAGATGTATATTATATGGAGTGGAATGCTTTATTGTTTTGCAGTAAAAGAATATTCAGATACTGTAAAAGATTGAATTTTAATTTCTTATAATTAGTGAGCAAAAAAACAATTCATAAAAAGTGTTTTGAAGATTTTTGCGTAACATAATAACGTAAATAGATACAACATTAATTTAATAAAATGACAAAGTTTATATTTCTCGTATAGAGTAATTTCAGTCGACATTTTTTAATCAACAATAAGTGCTCTTTTTCCTTTCTTTTTCATGTGAAATTGGTTAAATTCGTTCACAACTCCCTTACATAAAGAATAATTCATTTATTTATTTTGTAATCCTCATCGTCATCAAATTTTTAAATTTCCTTTTTGAAACTCTAGCAAAAATACCGGTGATAGTAAAAAATTGTTGACTGATTCGAAATCTATTTTTTTTTTCCAAATTGTTGGGTTATCACTTAAGCTAAGTCCATGCAATTTCAAGGAAAATACTACATTATATTATTTGATTTCTAGGCAAATTTTGAAAACAGGTCAAATTCTTCTGATGAATACAACAGGTCATCGTGAACCTTATTGTGGGTTTTACAATTATTGTTAATATAATGGTAGCATATTTTCAGTAACTGTAAATATTTGGGCAAAATATCCTAGTACTTTCTTTTTTACCTTTTCTTTCTTAATTTGTTAAGAAAAAATTTTTTTTTTTAGAGAAATGGCGAAAAATTGAATGGCTGTAGAGACCGCTTAAAATTAATGCAGTTATTTATTCTACACATATCCTTCGATAATATCAAGTAGTAAAAAAAATGAGAGAAAACTCCATTAATATTATTATCTTGTATTATAAGAAGCACCCTAATTTGGAGGTGGTAAACACACCTAAAAACTAACTGCTAGGTTATTTTGATTGTGTATGTCTCATGAGATGATTTTTAAGTTCATGCAAATATGTTATTTTTCAGGTCGTTTTATTAGATATAGGATGGATATGTACCTATTAAAGCTGAGTAGACAAACGCATCGGATTTCCACCCGGCGTCGTAGATTCAATTCCTCTGCTAGCTAAGTCCTCCATCATTGCACAAGCAACATTTTCCGTATATTATGATGGCAGTAGGAGTTTTTCAATTATTTGTAACCCGAGAATGTTTGTCTTTCATTTGAAAAAAAAAAAAAAAAAAATTAAATATAATCAAAAAGTCAATACACCAAATTTTAATAAATAAGTTTTTTTTAACGATTTTAAATTATCGTAAAAGATGAAATCAATAAGATCTGTATTATTTAAAATGTATTAAGCTTCTGCTCTTCATATTTGAATGATCTTACCCAGATACTATTGTGACAGTTGTTACTTACTTACGCTATTGAGGCGATATTTAATTTAAATTATGGCGCCATATAAACCATCCAAGTATTATTATTATCATGACCAAAGACGTAGAATTTACAAGAAACTTGTATTTTTAATTGAATACCAATTACTTATGCGTAAAAACCTTATTGGTGTATAACTTGCTTGATATTGATTAAGGTTGTCCCAAGATTTTAGTTTATAAAGTGTCTTTGAATTTTGCCTTAGTGAAATGATATTGTTGATATGTGCGATTCATTTCAATATTTTCGTATTATGAAAAACATGTCACTTGTTCAAATACATTTTATTTCTTCTTGGATCCTTGTGTGTGTGTATTCCACAATAAAAGTGAACCAAAAGAAGTAGAGAACAGAAATTGATATTAATTAGCGAGTTGACTGGCGTCTTGGGAGATAATCCATTAAGTAAAGTGTAAAAGTTTCCAAAAAGGCGAAATATAGCGTTATTTCGTTCAGATGGAAACTCATATCTCTCCCGGGGTCTTCGTGAAAACCGAGGGAAATCAGACGCATGTACCTAATTTACTTAGTGTTCTTACATTAAAAAGCTTCAACAAGAGTGCCAAGACTTTTAACTTTACTGTTAATTGCGTAAAGCCATTCTATAGAAGTGGGTAAGCTCGAGTATTATGGGCAGACACATAATAATTTCAAAAAGAACGAGAAAAATTCTCGAAATGTTAATTAAATTATCATTTATTTGAGAAGAACGCTCTACGTATTTGAATGAAGTCTTTTTCAAAAATTCTCCGCTTCTACTGTCGTTGATATTGATTTTTCATCATTTGTATTATTTAGTGTCAGTAATGAATTTTGTACGTTAAAGAAATGTGAGGTTTTCGATATTTCCGAACTTTTGACAACAGAACTAGATTGATCCTGACGGAAAAGGTAGAAGATCTTTGAATCATGAAATTGGAAGTGTTGTGGGATCAGACTGGCGTGTGACAGGTTCGTTCAAGGCTTCAGGCGTAAGATGGGCGCTCCTTGTTTTACAACAAGATTTAGGAAATAATAGGAGACCCCAAAGTTTCATTATTATGTTAAAATAGGTGAAGATCTTATTGTGATGAATTTTCGGGTTATTGTGGCGTGGTGTGCTTTTTTCTCCTTTAACTTTTTTTCGGATAGTCTAACAGTTTCCACTATCAATTTATCCACGACACATGTGCAGATACATGATATTGCTCGTGGTTAAAAAATAGAAATTTTGCGATTGCCATTATTAAATAATTTATTTAAAGATTTAAAAAAACAATTTGGCAGTACAATTAATGAGAATTTTATGCAATGAGAATTTAGGAAGGTATAGAATTTATTAAATAATAACTAATCCAATTTTTTATTTTATTTTAAAACGATTAATTCGTGGTGTACAATACACTTGGTTCTGGTTTTATTCCCTCAATCCCCGATCTGGAGTTTTATCTTCAATTTCTTTTTTACTGTCCAGTTATTGTCTAGTTTTGAAATAGCTCATTTTTGAAATATTTGGATCGGGCTTTTGACTTACCATCTTGACAAAAAAACTGTCAAAATAGTGACGTCGCGGGTCTGACGGACTTACATGATTACTTAAAATCACTTTGTACTTATGCTGATGAGCTATCTATTCTACAGTGTTTTCTTAGTCGCAGAAAGGCACTGAGATGCGCAATGTCAAGCGGTGAACAGAATGAAAACAGAAGAAGGGGAGAGTTTCGATGTGGGTCCCAGGGATCCACAAAGATAGCTTAGGGTTGAAATTGTGAGAATAATTCGCAAACGATAGTATAATGTAGCTACTAATTAATATAACACCTAGACGAGTACGTATTATTTGACTTTTATTAACACGCATTTGGAACTATAATTTGAGAGCCGGAAACCTACGTATTCAAAATGAAGAGAATCCACTACCGGAGGCGAAACCTGAGAGCAGAACAAAGGAGTTAATTCTTTGAAATCTAAAGCTAATGATCCGCGCGCTGAAAGCAACCCAAATGTAAAGGAAATTGTCACTTGTTCATTTCAACAAGTCTGAACCTGTTAGGATTCATTGGCGCTGAGCAAATACGTGTAGAGACGGGAGAAAACCCCCCTCCTTCCACCTTTCTCTACGGAAAAAAATAAAACGAGCTGTTGGCCAGTGGTCAATATATTGGCTGTTTGTTTTGTCAAAAGGAAAATGTCGTCGTACATTGGACAAGCGCTTCCTCGGTTTACTCCTTCCTTAACCCTTTATGGGGCATTTTATTTAATATTTTTATTGAAACCTTAAAAGCGGATGTAGTCAAGAAAGAAATATGTCTGGAACAAATTTCAATATTTACATAGATGACCTCTTTCGCGAACTGAGTTAATCGAGAGTTTGTCACAGTAATAGCTTTAGCTATGGGACTAAACATATCTCTGTATTCGAGCGGTTGAGATCCTCGACTATGAATCCAGAGGTCATACGTTCAAATACTGGTATGTGGGCAAATAAATTAAATTTAATTCGTTTCTGTTATTTTACACTTATTTCGAAAAAAAAGTTAATTTGCTGGCCTTTACAGAGCGATATATATGTTCTCATAGTATCGCTCTGGTAAAAGATCACCATTTAGAATCGAAAAGTCACTTAAAATTACTTTAGCCGTGTTTGTTGAGTTGAGCCGTTCTGAAAACCCAGGTTTCTTCCAACCTTCTTCTTTCCAAACTCCTTCCCATCCTCACTTATTTCAGCCTTACAACATATCCTCATTAAAAATGCTACAGTTCTTCTGGATTTCTTCATCTGAAAACAGTTGGGATTGTTGTTTTTTGAAGGAACCGGTTCCTTGCCTTCGGAATTTTGCTGGTAAACCTCTCCCCCCTCTATGAAATCAAAATGGACAGACAACACATTTGCGTTTTTATTGCAAACTTCAGGCAAAGGTATGTGTTGTCATTTTAAGTACATATTATATCACTAATTGTGTATATTTTTTCGATTTGATATTGCACTGAATAATCCCATGTCAATGACAAAAAACCTTTTATGAATTAAAAGAGATTTTGGTGAAAAAAGGGTAAGTCGTCTACTTACAAGTGTGGTTAATGTAAAATCCATGTAATAAGGCAAGAAAAACATCGTACGCGAAGGCACACGTTTTCGTACCTTAGGAAGTAATCGGGTAATGAAATTGGGACAGCTTATTTTATAGGGAATTTACCTCGGTGTTTCGGGTGTGATAAACTGAGGCGAGGGAGTCTCTATGCGCTTGGATTATTATTTGTAAGAAGATAACTCCAGCTTCCTTCGGGGTCCATGTTCATTTTGAGGATGCTAATCAAAATGTGTTTTTAAGAAAAGTTGCATGAACTGTGGAAATGAACCTGAGTCAAAATAAATGATACTGATGGGAAAAGAGAAAAAAAATGTTTCAAGTTATTTGTGACCTGGGGATATTGCTAATTAATGTTAAACCTTCAACAACAAAATAAAATGTGACTAATCTCATAACTTACCTTATTTTTATAGTTATTTTCAAAGTTTAAAGTTAATTAAATCAATTTCAAAGAATTAATATAAAATACTACCGCTTTATCGAACCGAATCCACAAAGTTACTGTCGTTCATCGGAAAATGTCAGAAACATGAAGTATTGATTCATTAAGGCTGGCAATTCTGCTGATCAGCGGGTAAAGAAAACACTTAGCGGTAAAATACGTCACCGGTCAGGTTAGAAACACTCCCACACTCCTACTTGTTAGCCAAACACACAGACTGTACAAATTGTGCCCGACGTCTGAAATAAACAAACGGCGTGTTAAAAAAATATTGCCAAAAAAGTCCATTGTTTGAAAATAACTAGGGTCAAACTATTTGTCTTCTAACGTACTTTACAATGACAAATAAGTTTATTTTCTGTTCTCAGATATTATGACACGCATTTCTAAAATCCCACATCAAGTCTTATTGTTTTTTTTTAATTACAGTGAATAATACCGCACAAGAGTCTCAACTGTTTCCAACCATCTAAAACCAGTGAGACTATGGCAACCCCAATCGGGATATATTGTGAGGCTGAAAGTAGTGGAGAGGGAAAAGATGGGGAAGAGGAAGATTGGAACCTCCCTGGCTATTCAGATCTGGTCACCAAACACGACTAAAGCCATTTCAATCAAGCAACGTTTCGATTCCGAATGGTGGTCTTTTACCAGTGCGATACTTAGTATCTAGTATCTACCACTCTGGAACGTGCCCCAAATACACTAAAACGTTACTTTGAAATCGCTTAACCCGTGTTTGATTACCAGATCTGAATAGCCAAATACTTTTCAACCTTCCTCTTCCCCATCTCTTACCGTTCTTCACTATCCTCAGTCTTCATCCATAGTCCCGCTGGCTTCAGACGGTTGGGAGCAATTGGGACTCTTGTGCGGTATTCACCATTGAAAAAATCTTCAAAAAGTTGTTTTAAATAAATATCATAAATTTAGCAGAATGTTTGTTCAAGGCATTGTCAGATAGCTGTTTTTTTTTTCAAAATGCCAAAGTATTTTTTTTAAATTCCTTCTAAGCCATTCATCAGGGCAGTCTTATATGACAAATACGTTTGGTCTAGCTCAGGGGTTGACTTGTGAAAGGGTGACTTTAAAACACTCGTTTGTCAGTGGTACAATAGCTATTTCTTTTATCTATTTACATGTATCTAATTATATTTTCAGCAGAATTTCCAAGAAAAATTAATAATGAAATACGGGCGTGTTTTTTTTTTTATTATTTTAATGGATTTAATTAATTGGTTTCCTTGATTAATCATTTCATTTGATAAATTGTGGACCTGATGCTTTTAAGTACTTATTGATGTTGCAGTATTATGATTAATGTCAGCAACTCTACTGCAAAGAAAAGAAATGTTTTTATTTTATTTTACGTTTTCGTAATCGTTGAATGATTTAATTAATCATTTTTGCCCCCACGCCGAAATTTATGTTTTGTAATGAATTGAAGTTAATTTCGTATTAGTTATTCTAATAAAAAATAAAAAGTTAACTAAATATATTTTCTCCTGTGAGTACTTACATTCATACGTATGAATGTGAACTTTTAAAAATTCAAACTGACGAATTTTTCAGAAAATTATTAAAAAAATCTTTTCAAATCCCTTCCTACCTTACAAAGAATTTTAGCGAACATTTTTCTATGTTTGAAACGGTCGGATAAAAGTAACTCAATTTTCACGGGTAGTAACTAAATATAAATAATGACCTGTTATAAATGATTAATAACATCATGAAATCGTTAAAAAATAATTCACAGATATTTTATGAAAAATATTGACAGGTAACAACTAGTTCTATATTTGATTTTTAATTTATAATTAGCCATTATGGTGAAAAAAATGCTCATTCTATAATCATTCTGCTTCCGTGAATATAAGAATAATATCTGTATCAAGTAAACGTTGGAACAAAACTAATCTTAACCGATCAAATATGTAAAAAAAACTAGGAAAATTCTTATGATCAAACAGACCACTCAGTTTTGTTAGACTTTCATACAAAATATATGAATTTAGCGTAGTATATTATATAAATTAGCACAAAGCATTTTTTTATTTATTTCATATAAACTTTATCTTTACCTTACAGCTCATCACTAAAACTTATAAATACCAAATAAACTTTAACTTTAAATGAGTCAATGATCTCAATTTTGTTGAGACTTAATCATTTCTATGACAGTTTATAACAGAGAGATAACGAGTAATTTAAAACTTATCTTAACAAATCTTCTATGAAAAATTACTTTTCTCTCGTATCATATTTGATAAGATATATAAAAAAAACATTGTCTTGTAAGCAAGAACCTTTTTCTTTCTTGTGGTGAGAGGGTCAAAAGGTTAGGTCTGCGAGCCAGTCTAGTAAGCCCTCCAAACAAATCTGCCGGGGTATGAATAGAGCGGGCATTGGTTGACTATATTTTCGATGGTCTGCACTGCACCGCACTTTTACATCACTGACTCTTTAAGGCCACACATCTGATAGATACAAAGGTTGTTAGAACACCTTTTCTTATTTATGAGAAATTAAAATATCCCACACAGCGAAAACCCAGGCTGTCTCTCGGAGGGGTCAGGTATAATATAGGCATTTTTCACGTCAGCCACTTAACACTCAAGTTTATATTTGTCTTCTGGAATGAAAATCTACCGAATGAGTATCTCTTCTTCTATCCAGAAAGGTTTTTAGATCTTCAAGCGGTATGCAAAGCGAGGCATGACATCATAATGCAACCAATTATTTTTTCACACCCTTTAAATCCGAATTGAGATTTTTTCTGCTACCTTAAGAGTTTTGGCTTGGGTTATGATTGCGATTTCAGCTGCATAGGCAAACTTTCTGTCTTCAGTTGTGGATAATAATCAAAAGTAAATATGTACTAATTTATACTCAAGAATAATCTTATAATTACAACTTAAAATTCATGGCTAAAACTAGAACAATATATTATCTTAACTTGTGTATGAATTATAAAAAACTAGTTAGTTTTTATGTATTGAATAAGGAGTATTTTGATATCGGTAGTATCACACTGCAGAAAATTCTTTCGAGTAGCGCCATTGCGGTAAATTATTTTTGCATGCTGCAAAGGGAAGCAAAATAGGCATTTTGTGCGCCATATAAGCATATAATTATATACATGGGTTTCGAACTTACGACTAAGCGCATTGACCCAATAAAATAGTACATTTTAAAGCTTACTTACAAAATAACGAACAATATATTTTCAAGACTGAGTATTTCTCTAGTTAAAATGAATTATTACGTAGATGATATTTAATCGAAGATGTAGATGTAGAATACGTGAATTGCATCGTATTATGATTATTAAGAGATTAATGTTTAATTTTGCTTTAATCTTAGTATTTGATCATTTACAAATGTATTGGGAATTAATTGAAAGCTGTAGAGTCTCTTCTGTTTTAAACGTTGATTCTTAAATAAGTATCTTACTAATCTGATTTCCAATACAAGACTCCAAAAAGTAAGGTAGTGTACTTTTGAGAATCATCATGAAACCATCCTTTATGGTTTAAATTTGAGGATGCAAAGGTATTATGCCCTTTGTAAGTATGCATTATAAATCAACCCTGCTTTACAATTTTTTAATGCTGGTCGACGTGTCCCACTATTGATTTTGGGGAGGTTATTATAAGAACTATTGCGATAATCTTGTTAAAAAAAATTGTAAATTACCAAGTAAAGGTAATGGAGATAAGGTCAGGTGGTAAAAAAACATACTTCTTTAATTTTTCAATGCAATTTTGTATTCAGGGAGATTATGGGTACTCCAGATGGCGAAACGAGAATGCACAAGAGGTCCACTCCTTTCCAAGATACTAAATATGGATTCAATAAACAACACAATTTTTATATAATAGTAATTAGAACGGAAAAAACAGCCTCCATTTTCCGGAACGTTATCAACGAAATCCGGAAATACTAAATCCTCGGTTCTAGTAAAAAAGGCATCATTTGCAAAATTCTAAATCGTCGCCACAGGTCCGTAAATTTCAATAAAAAACGTTTTTTGTTACTTTTCATTAGTCAAAATTTTAATCACCATAAAATGCCAGCAGTTGTACAAAACGGCGAATTAAGAGAGCTCCCTTTGTTCGATGAACAAACTTCCAGATTTTTTGTGTAATCTAGAGTGGCGGTACCATGTAGCGGTTTTGTTTGTGGCTGCTCCGGATTCAGACCTTAATGGGAGATAATTAACACCCCGATCCCTCGACAAAGGGGATCAATTCAATTTACAGCTATTTGGAACAAACTGCGTCACCACTCGCCAGGCAGATACGCTATAATATACTGACTTTTAAACGGTTGATTGGTGATCGGCGATTTGCCGTTGCACCGTTTGCAGTGATGAAGTGTTGATTGATCTGTACTTTAAAACAATGATACTGTAATTTAGATTCTCGCCGATTTTTGATCTGTTACCTTTAATAGATCACGTTTCTAACAGCTTTATTAACGATATATTAATTATATTTGATTTCAGTGACAGATGGTAAAAAACTATTTTGTAAGCAGCGTGGTTCGTGGTAATTTATCTAATTTTCCTCAAGCAATTTAATGAAACTACTAATGAATAATGAACATTTATTTAGAAAACTTACTTAGGATTGTAATTGTTAGATATGTTACAACTTAACTCAGTGATGAATAAACATCTTACAAACAAAATAATCCACCCAGGAAATATGCGAGTTATAAGAATCATATGATAAGATACCGACAACCGGCTGTCTGTAACCGGAAGTGTTAGAATGTAGCTGGCCTATAAAGTTTAATCATTGATTTCATTTGGTGGAGACATGTGACGTGTCCCTCGTACAGAACTTAACAATGTAGTAGTAACGGTGACATTCTTCTCAAAGGGAATGAACGTAGAACCAAAAATACACACCTTGTAAATTGCGCCTAAATACAGAAATACGCGAACAGTATAATAAAAATATATGTATGTGTTGGCAGTTATGAGAATCTTGTTTGATCACGATTCATGAATAAAATTACTAAGCCTCAAATAATGTGAGGGATCATTGTTGTCGTCTATCAAATTGTTTCCGTCCCTGAAACACCTGTTTCTGAGGAAAGATAAGGAAGATAAAGTTGTCACTCAGGCGTTGGCTTCGTTTCTCGTTATAATAATATAACTATCAATCTACTCTTTTGGGCGTTCTATGCATAGCCCATTCAGGCTTTTAAGGTGCATACTTCGCTTTAAAGCTGGAGCTTTCAACCGCAACGAAAACACTCGCAAATTATTCATATTCCTGCTGAAAGCTTTATGTCTTCGCTTAACTGTGAACATTTAAAAAATTAGTTCCATTAAAATAGAATAAACATAGTATAACATTTCAAAATAGATAATTTGTGGGTACTGCTGAAATTGCTTTATTTATAAATTGAGATCTAAGCCCTGATTCCATCTACTATTTATTACCGACCTTTATAATGTTCTCCGGCCACAAATATCTTCTTGTTAATTAAATTATACACAATTTTGAAATAAGAGATCAGGTCTCGGACATAGAATTTAACAAAGCAAGAAGTTGTAACATAATTTCAACCTCGTATTTAGAAAAACAATACAAAAAGCTCATTACGTCGAACATCACTCGATAATTATTTTCTCCGTAAATATTTCGCTAGTAAAGCTTCTGTTGGTTAAATAATTTTCGAAGGTTCTCCCGGACTTCTTACTAATGACAAACTAATACATCATTATTAAATGAGTTACCAATACAGCGGCCACCGGGACCGGGATTGGGGCAGTCGATTGTTGGTCGATGGAGCCGTCCCGACCAGCAGTGGGTGAGGCGAGAAGCGGCCAACGACTGCGCGCATTATTGTACTAATACATTTCCAACATTCCTCCCATTTATCATCCTTTGTTTGATTTGTATCGTAGATTTTGCTCCATCATGCGATGTTATTACAAACATTGATTTGTTAAAAACTAGATTGTCCTTTTGCGATGTCCTCAAATTATTTTACGCACCGCACTTTTCACTAACGTATTTTGTTCTCTGATAACTTTCATTATCACGTCAATTACTTTTTATCGCTATTGGTCGTTTTTTAATGTTCTCAAATTATTAAAATAATACATTTTATTGACTTTTCTAAATCACACAATATTTTCCGAAATAAATTGTTCGAGTATAGAGTGAAAAAAACCTTAGTTTTCTAGAATTGTTTTTTTAGGTGAGATTATGATTTTTTTTCTGTTGTAGATATATAATATTCTTGAAAGTGAAATGAATCTGTTAAAGTAAAGGCTTGCGTTTAAAAGGCTTTTATAAAAAGGCCCTTTCACCAAAACGAAAAATACAACTTTCTAATATTTTTTTTGTTGTTGTTATAATGAGTTCCCTATTTTTCTATTTAGTATGGAAATCTTAACTCTTAACCAAGCACTTACCCGAAAAAAAATAAATCTTCAAGATATAGGGTTATCAACTTTGAAGTTACGCTTAAAAAAAAAATTGCACAAGATATTATTATAAAGATACTCCGACATCATGGTCATAATATTATGATGAACAACAACGAGCTTACGATTATAACACTGATACTCCAATAAACTATTGAGGGATGATAAAATAGAGGAAGACGCCCTACCTTACGGAATCGAAAATTGACGTAATTGAGTTGTTATGAGCTACAACCTGCAGGGCAAAAATTGATATCCCTAGAAACACGATATAACTTATTCTAAAAGAGGGCAAGACGAAGAAAAATTAGATATTTTTTTATCGACATTGAATAAAAATAAAAATTCTTCAGTTCATTTTAATAAACTCAAAATAAATAATCTTCGTAAAAGCTGACGTGTATCACACAAAAGGTTGTTTTCAAAACGAAATAATGAAAGTGCCCTTTCAGTGGTTTTATTTCAGATTTTTTTCATCGCAATCTGTTAATGTATCGTTATGTTATAAAATATTGCAGAAACGTGCTTCGTAGCGGGTTTTCTTTTATCAAGCATTCTAATACTTTTCTGATTCAACAAAGGCGTGTAGAACTAAAATACGCGTAACCATAATAGTATGTACATTTTCTGGTTGTTTTTAAATCTCATTGAAGACTTATTTCGTGGGATGACGGAATCTAGAGATATGTCCTTCAAGTGAATTTTAAAAAATAGTCAAACTATAGAGAGAATTCATCAAAAAATGACAAAAATTGTATTTTTTGTATTATATTATGTTCGTACAATGACAATTTGTATCAACTGAGCTACTGCGAGTAGCTTGTCAGGAGTGTCGATGCAACATCAATAATTTTCAAACAATATTAGAAAAAATATAAAAACACAGTTTTTGTTTCTTTTTTGGGTGCATCCAAGATTCTAACTCGAAATTTTCCGCTTATTTTGTGGGTGCGTTACCAACTGCGCCACCAAACCCAGTTAGCATACTGTTGTTTTTTACGACGTATTTTTTCCCTGAAAATCACTATTTTATTTTTTTTGTGATTGCCATCTATTTTTTTGTTTATAAGCTTACAGCACTAAACGTAAAATTTAAATAAAGTTTCTATTTAAACTTACGGAAAATCTTTAGCAATTAAAAGCATGGTGAATGCGTGAAGCTTTAAAAGAGTAACATATTATCAAAATAAATAAAAATGTTGCTGGAGTCACTCTATAATGAAAATATATTCGGGTTTAATAATCCTCACTCCATGTATTTGAATAAGTTGTTTTTATCATATATATTACAAAAACTCTCTTGTTAGAACTGAAGAATTACAACGTCTCCCGATCCGTCGGAGAGAAGGGCGGATTGTAACGGGGCTGCAGGGAGGGATTTGTTAATGCGGAACTTCAGGAGACCCGGATTAAATAAAGGCTTTCAAGCAAAAGCCGTCAGCTTGTTCCACATACATGCCGTTTTATAAATGGAAGACTCATTCTCATTGTGTTGATATTAACTGAGTGCTCAGGGTGCTTCGTTTTCGTCCGCTGAGTTTATCGTAGTTTTCGGGGGGAACAAAATGATAATAATGTTTGGACAATTCACGTACAGCGCCGTTTTTGTGAAATATCACCTCATGCATGCCACTATTTTTTCCAAGCAAATTATATTGTAGGCCCCGTAAAATAGACACGGTATCCATTATTTTTGTCTATTAGTTCATAAAAAATAAAATAACCCAAATAGTAGCAAATATGAAGCAGCATTAATGATTATCAAACAAGAAAATGGGTCTAGTTGGACATGAGGTGACGTAATGTACTTGAGAACACGGACGCCCGGAAAGCGATAGATCTACGCTCAAATCCATGTTACAAACATATTTTCTTTCTTTGTCTTTTACTTTGTCAATTTTTACTGTTTTTAACTTTCATTCTGTGAATAAACTAAACACCCCCCTTGACACAAAATCAAGCAGGTGGATCAAGTACAGGGCTCCAACCCAAATGCGGATACCGTATTAACTATTGACGGTACTTAAGGTCTGAACAGGGTGATGCATTTTCAAGCCCAGCTTTAGGAAGGTTGATTAACTCAAGTTTTAATAGTGTCCTATACTTTAGTTGGTCTGAGATATGTTACAAACCCCAAGCGTTTCAATGTAATCTTAGTTAAAATATCTTAATCATTTTGAAATTATTAACGTGATTTTTTTTTATTATGCTGGTATCGGATACGCTTGGTGCGTGAAAAATTGTTGTTCATCGGGTTGCACGTATCATATTTAGGTCGTTATTTCATCACTTATCTCCACAAGCCACTTGACCGTCTTGACTGAGTCCCCTAGATTTAGTAGGAGATGTATTATACATGACCGGTTAGTAGCTTAATAGACTAATGCGTCAGATTCCCACCCGGACGTCGTAGGTTCAAATCCTCTACTAGTCCTCCATCATTGCACAAGCAACATTTTCCGCTTATTATAATGGTACTAGGAGTTTTTAAAATATTTTCAGGTTATTTTTGACCCGAAAATGTTTGTTTTTCTCTTTTGAAAAATATGGGATATTTTCAATTTACTCAAGCGGCAAGAACGACCAACTGGCATAGCCTTTTTTATTTCCTTTTTGTTGTATTTATTGTTACCGTCCAAAAAAATCTTCAAAAGAAGATATAAACTCAGACTAAAATATAAAACAGAATAATGTTGATAACTTTTTAGAGAAGTTTATGTAAAATTTAATTAAAAGCGATGCACTACAGATTAGTTAGACGAGTTATTTTCGTAGTACCAAATATTTCAATATTTTTGATTCTTGAAATTGTGAAATTTTTTTATCGCTTTGGACACTTGACGGTATCCATGGTCCAGTGGTAAGACGCTCTACTACAAATTCAGAGTTCGCTGGTTTAAACTAGGCATGCGCAAAAAAATATAATTATTCATAACACATTTAATTCATATAAAGTAATAATTTATTTGCGGCACGTTCCAGAGAGGTAGATACTCTTAGTATCGTTCTGGTGAAAGACCACCATTCAGAATCGAAATGTTGCTTTAAAAAACACACACATATTGGAAGACGCTTTGAAAGTGGATTCCAGTATAAACAAAACTGTTTATACTTACGAACAATTACATAACATTAACAATATAAATGATTTAATTACTCTTCGTACTGGCAGCGGATAATTTAAGTCTTCGAGGACTGACTTGATAAAATGATTTTACTCTTGTTACTGAATCGAACCTTATTTCACCGTAAAAGTTAATATAAATGCTTTAGCGCACTTGAAAAAAACTATCAAAAACTGCGCTATTTAAATTCACTGAATTTTTTTATAATATAGGCATGTACCTAGTTTAGATGGACAAAAGATGTAATTTTTCATAAAAATGTTACACATAAATAGTTGTATAAAAACATGAAAATTAAACAAGTTAATACAAATATAGTTATAGCAAAAATAACATAAATAATTCGTACAAATTTTACTTTTTTTAGTGTTCTGCGATATCAAAGTGAAATGATGGCATGTGACAAATTGGTAAAAAAATGATTTACAATTATATAATGTGAAATGCTTATACTCAAACTGAAGGATAACACAAATAACGCTAGGTAACCTGATGTTGCGTTGTTACCTTGAGCCATTAACACCCAAGAAGATATGTTTTAAGTTTAGAATAACATTCAAAGATTCAACATGTTACAATAGGAAATAATAAAAGTATTTAAATCATCGCATGGGAATATGTTGCTAACGTCACGCTTCTGCGCTCAGGTTTGTGTATGTGATTTAGATAGCCAGGGGTGCCAACTCGGCAGCCTGGGCATTCGCACGGTCTTATGCGCATCGTATCACTTACTGTTCGACTCGCAGACGGTCCGGACGCCTCCAGCTGAGGAATATCTCCTCATCCCGCATCGGTTCTGTATTGCATAATATTTTGTTTCATATTGTCATTCCCTTTGAACCGTATTAGTTTGCTAACTGTTCAGTTTAACGTGATAATTCTTTTACGACGGCCATGCTGTTCGGGCGCTATATTTCACTACGCTGCAGCGTTTCTGTTTTGCATAGTATCTAGTGTCGTCACTCTTTCTACGACTCCCCTACGGTTCAGACGCTTCGGCTGAAGGATATTTCATTACGCCGCAGCGTTTCTGTATTGCATAATATCTAGTGTCGTGTCGTCACTCTTTCTACGACACCCCTATCTATTTCACCATAGGTGGTAAATGCGGAATTGACTCTGACCAGCTGGCACGCTACGTGCACACCACACCATATACTTCTTGCTCGTGGCTACGAGCTCAAGAAACATTACCCGTAGCGACGGGGAGCGCGGGCGGTTTGGCCAACTGACCCGCGTGGGGACTACCACGTCCCGGAAGCCGAGTATACTTTTCTCGCAGGATACGGCGTCAGTTTGCCCAGCCGACTCGTGGGACGATCCTCGTCCCGGAGGCCAAGGAAACTTTGATCGCACTGACGCGGTCGGTTTGAGCCTACTGACCCGCGGGACTACCATATCCCGGAAGCTGGGCACTTTGCTTGCACTGACGTCTTTGAACCATCGCTTTGATGGTCCTAGACACTTACACAAGTACCTTTACACACAACACATTTTGTTTTGGTTTGCACCTCGCGTTTCATTTTTCTTTGTTCTTACATTAATATTGTATTATTCTTCAAAAGTTGGTTTATTAATAAATTGGGTTTTTTATGCCGAAAGGCTTTTTCCCATATTATGGTGTTTTCATTTGATAGACTCGATCTAGGAACCTTATCATAATAGACCAGCAATAACCTTTTTATTTTTTTGCTTCAGAATACATAAAATTGGGAGAGCGATTTACCCTTGGAATCTTACTCTCTTCCGTACGACATTTATGTACTCTGACTGCAGACATAATACGTCGTACACATCCTATTTAACACCTGATTAAATACTTCCTCGATGTTTAGTGTTCCTGCACCACCTGTTATTACAAACTTATATTGGAATAAGTGTTGTTGTGGACTTACCTATGGATGGCAGGAACAGACAGAAGGCTGCTAAACCCAGCAGTTTCTCTGGAGTCATATTATCTCAGCTACATGGCCAATATTGACCGTCTATATCATTTACCAAATCCCTTTCTCGATAGCACTTTTCACATAAAAACCTTAATTTAAGTCACTTCACTGGTGCTTAATGAAACCAGAAAATCTTTCATTTTAAGCTTGTCACTTGTTATTACATATCTCGCCGGTTACTAGTAAATGTAGTCAAGTTTATGCATATTTATGGAGATAAAGTATTTACGTTGTCATTTTTAGCTAAACATTTTTTAGTGACTCAAATATCAAAACGGTATTTTTTTAGGTTAGTTCACAACGTCAAAGCTTTTTACGCTTAAAAGGATATAAATAAACGTAGTAGACATTTTAAGAAGTAGGTTCAGTATTAAATAGATTGAATGAGGTTTATTAATGGTGGCGGATGTTTTACATCCTAAATCAGAAAAAGCTAACACACTGAAAAAGTTAGAGTGAAGTATTTGATTAGCCAACCATTTTCAATGGTTGTTTGTTTTCCGCAATATTCAAATTTAAATTAGTTGTTATCCTACTTAACCTACATTGAAATGAGTGTTTATCTGAGCCTACATTTAAATAAGCGGTTATCTGAGCCTACATTTAAAAAGAAGAATCATCCTAAAAGCAGTTAACACACTTTTATCAATCTTTTGCATTTTCAAACACTTAGGGAGTATTGCACCACCTCTGAGTAAGCTGTCGATTAGCGTTACTCGTCAAATAGCGTTTATTTTTATTTCACCACCGCTGGCTGAGTAACGCTACCCGTCAAATTAATGTTTGTTTTTACAACCAAGTTAATTCTATGATTAACGTTACTGAACAGTTTACTCTGACGTGGTGAAAAAACTTCGAAATGATTATTTTTTACCATCTTAAATTTCTATCACTATTAAGCAATAGTGATTCGATTACGCAAATAGTGATTTGCTTTGTATCTTTATTTCTGAAGGTGGTAAGTAAAAAAAAAAAGTGGATTATAAGTAATTATTTATTTTATTTTTTCTAAAAGTGTTCATTCGATTTATTATGAGTGCTTTAGTTGGATATTTTGAACATTCGTTTTCACGACTAGCTTTAAAAAAATATATTTTATTTTTAATTTTGAGCGCTCAAGTCTTTATGGAGAATGAAGGTAGGGAATACTGATTATGTCCAATTCAACTCTCAGGGGTACATTATTGAAACCTATTTTTTTGTGGATTTTATGGAATAATTTTTCGCGAACCAATAATGATATTTAACCTAATGCACTCAAACAAAAATAAATTTTCGAGGTTATGAGGCTTCAAAATGTGATAAACAAATAACAAACGAACTTTTTATGTTAAGTGCGATCTCAGATGAGTGATAACGTTATTACAATTGAAATAGTTTTAACAAAACAACTCATGAATCGTGCGTTTATTTATCTTTTAAATCAATTTAACAAACTATGTAGTTTTAAAAGTGTTTTTTTCTTCTTCCAAAATATGCTATGATGTTTAGAATAAGGTGAAAATTGAGAAATATTGAATGTTTTAAGGCAAAATTAAGTCGAACTAAAGTACTATTTCTTGACTGCAAATTGTAAAAGTCACGATCCAAGGAATTAAACATGTTCTTGAATATTATAATGGTTTGAACGAATAAATTTTGGTGTGAATCAGAATTGCAATTTTTGTTTCGATACTTGAGAGTTTATTTGGAATTGCGGGTTCAATGGGATAGATTTTCGATTTAAAGTCTCATTAGAATTAATAGTAAGACTTATTTGTGCAGATATTCAGTGGGAAAAAATCCTAATGTTTAAAAAGGTGTAAGTCTATTTAGGTTGGGAAGCCTAACTTGATTTTACGAGATCACTATTTTCCCAAGGATTCAAATAATTGTCTAAGAATTTCTCAGAGCCTTGAATAATCTAGAATAAAGCATACAAAGTAGTCATTAGGAATGAAAAATCGGGAAAATTTATATTAAGTATTTTGAGGGAACCCAGAGGTAGAAAACGAGAGATTATTTAAAATTGTCGTAGAAAATTAATTCAAGGGATTCAATTACTACAATACACTCGGTTGCGAAATTGGAAAAAAGGTTTTGACTTGAAATAAAATATTCAAATGTTTGAATAATCGTGGTGAATATTAATACCTTTACTACATTTAAGAAGAATCTGGGAATAAGATTTAGTAGTTCTGGGGTAAAGTAAAATAGAATAGTTTTGGCATTGTGATGATATTACTTTCAAAATTGTATTGACAGTTCAGTTTAGGAGAGTGAAGTGACTATTAAAAGCAAATATTTACTATAATTTTCTTATAAATTATGTGGTATGGTTTTTTTTCATTTAAAAACGTAGGATAATTAAGGAAAAATTGTCACACTAGAGCAGTTCTTATATAAAATAGGAAGTTTAAGATTTTGTAATTTCTAGTAATATATTTAACTTTGAATTTCAAATGGGTTAGTTCGAAAGATAAAACTTATAGTATGACGAACCGGGTGTGTATTGTACACTTCACATTCACCACACATCGCCGATCTTTCTGTAGTTAGTTTTAATGAAAAGTTTCGCCGGTAAATTCTCGGAAAATAGAAGTCTATTCAAAGAGTCTCGGAAAGTTAGAACCCAACACGTGCTGTGCTCTTGGGAAACCCGAAAGTGGTTTACAAAGATGAAAGAAGACTAAATGCAGTGCAAAATCGATCAAGTATTTAAAAAATATCGATAAAAAGAAGATGTCGTGGGAAACTTACGCGTCATAAAAGAAAAACCAAAAGACTTGCAAAAGGTAAGGTTCAAAATTTTTCTGGCGTATTACAACGGTTTAATATTAAAACACAAAACTAAAATAATATTAAATACTTATATAATTTTCCAGCTGGAAATTTTCATCCTTAACAATCAACCACTTTAACTACTTAACTCTGCAGCTAACTATATACTACTCTTCTAACTGCTAAGAACATAAAACCAGGTAGGTAATCCTAAAATTAAAACAAATAACATAAAAGTTCATGAATGTTTGTCAAAATGTAAGAGGCGTTAAATCATCATTACACGCAGTAGCGCGTGGTGTCATGTAAGGTTTAATTGACACCACAGCCAAACATAAAAGTGTTTTGATTCTAAATAATTTAACGATCGCTGGTTTTAGTGCTCCCGCCGCTGAAATAACAGTTCCACGTCCGGGCGTGAATTAAGATATTTGTTTTGGAAAATGCGATTAGTAAAAACGGAGCGCTTCCCTTTCACGTCCCAGGAAATCCTGTCGTTATTCACATTAGGAATGAAAAATTATTTAATTATCTTGTTAAAACACGGGCATAAAGTGTCAGGTCGTGGTACACAATCTCTTTTGCCGACCCTTGTGGTGACTTGGCAGGAAATTTCGTGGTTTGGGCTAGTGAATCCTAAAGTGGCAATATCACGAGGTTTTCGGGTATTTTTGAGGCGTTTTTAACGTATATAACTTAATATACCTCATTTTTTTTACTTTTGAACCTTTTTCTTAAAAGTTCCAAGCTTTTTTTATAAATTCTCATAAAAATATTTTTTTGTGTTCGGGTTACTATCGACATAATTTGCCCTACGATTAAATTGCCGATTCATTATATCTAAAATTAAGTGTTTTACTCAAATAGGACTCACTACTTATTTTATACCGTAACAATTGTATAAAAATCAAAAAATAACCAAATTTTGAATGTGAGGAATTGGAAATGAGTTGATAGAACTTTCAATAAAATATAAGTACATCATATCGTCATCTTAATTAGTGCCTTTTGTCAACTTTTTGTTAAAACTCTTATGATTTGATGTATTGTTAGGAAATATTTTACGCACATAATATATGTATCCAATCTGTCTTCATCCCTAATAACACTACAAAATCAACCACCACAATTAGTGTCGATATAAACAAATTTGATAATATGAATTCAATCAATCTCAATACCATTGAAATAACCGTACCATTAGTCTTAAAATATCTTAAAAACGTTGATACAAAGTGCTGGTTGTGATAAATTACATCCAACTTTTATTGTTAATTGTGCGGAAAAACTAGTTATTCCTGTGACACTATTGTTCGAAAAATCCTTTAAAGAAGGTGTATTTCTTAATATTTGGAAAAAAGATTTTGTAACACCTGTTTTTAAAAAAGGGGATAAACACAACATTGAAAATTATAGACTTATCTAGAAGCCATGTGTTTTTAGTAAAATAATGGAAAAAATTGTATCTGACCAACTTTTCAACTTATGCAAATATACCATCATTAGTCCCCATCAACATGTTTTTTTCCAAGGCAGATCTGTTGAATCAAACCTAGGACAGCTCACCGATTTTGTTCTTAATACTATGGACAGTGGGAAACAGGTTGATTCCATTTACACTGATTTCACTAAAGCATTCGACAAAGTAAATCACGATATACTATTAAATAAATTCTGGAAGAGTGGTGTTTGTGGAAATCTATTAAGATGGTTCTCCTCGTATATTAAAAATAGAAATCAAGCTGTTGCCTTAAAAGGTTACATGTCACGGATTATAACCCTTCCCTCAGGGGTACCTCAAGGCTCCCATCTGGGACCTCTATTATTTATTTTGTATATACACGATATGAAACATATCATTAGTCATTCTTCTTTCCTACTTTATGCAGATGATATGAAATTATATAAATGCATTAACTCCATAGATGATTGTAACAAGTTACAAGAAGACTTAAACAATATTATGGAATACTGTAAAAACAATCAATTATATCTGAACATAAACAAAAGTAATGTTATAACTTTTACACGAAAAAAAAATCCAAATAATTATACGTATAAATTAAACCATGTACCCCTACAAAGAGTAGAAACAATAAGAGATCTTGGAGTGTTACTTGATTCCAAAATTCTTTTTAAGGATCACATGGAATACATGTTAAAAAAAGCTCATAAACAAATGGGCTTTATTTTACGAATTACAAAACCTTTCACGAAGCCGAACACTCTGATTCTATTATATATGGCATATGTAAGATCGCAGCTTGATTTCGCCTCAATAATTTGGAATCCTCAATATCGAACCTATATTGATCGTATTGAAAATGTTTAAAATAAGTTCATTAAACACCTATCGTATCGTTTTAGTTATTATCGGTTTAATCCCATTGCTCTATATAAACGTAGAAAAATCTTGGATGCTTTGTTCCTATACAAAGTTGTGAACTGTCTTGTTGATTCATCATATCTCCTAGAAAGGATTGCATTTCGTTGGCCTGAACGCAATACAAGATCAAACGATCTGTTTAAAATACCTCACTTTAAGACTAAAAGCGCACAAAACTCGTTGATGGGACGAATCTGTAAAACTCATAATACCCTGCGAGATGTAGACATTTTGAACCATAATTTGAAATCCTATAAAATGAAACTTACTGAAGTGTTACTTTAAATGATACTAATTCTACTGTTATCTATCTACTGTACTTAATTTAACATGTTATGCTTATACCTAAATCTTCACTTGTTAATATAACCTTAATGTACTTATTAATGGAACTTGATTGGTCGAAAATATGTATAATTGTAACTATATTTAAACTTATATGACTGTTTGTTTCCTAAATAAAGAAAATAAAAATAAAATAAAATAAGTAAGCAATAAAAGGTTTTTTTTTTATTCGTAAAACAAAACACAAATTCGGACTGTTTTGCCATAAATATTACGAATTTCAAAATTCAAACGAAGAAGCTAAGTGATTTATCGTTAATGTATATATAATGCAGCTATGCTACCCTTACCTATTTTTTTCTATTGATTACATATTTAAATCACTCATCACTATACAGACAAGATATTGAAGATATGTAGATAATTATACTATAAAATGCCATTCAAATCTTAATTTATTATAAATGAAATTGGGAGATTTACTAATTAAGGTGGCGAAATAAAACTTTGGAATTTCCGGTGTAAACATTTCATCCGAAATGATAAAACATTAAGATTTTTATTCTAACATTTATTTTACAATTAACGATACCAAAACAAGAAAACCGAACATGTCGACATTATTTTACGGCGGAGTATTTGATGGCTGAGCGCAATTATTTTGGCAGTATCGTATTTCGCGGAATTTTATGTTTTAGTCCTAAAACACTTTCAAGTATTTGATAGGTTTTTTCCCATACAAATTTTACAACTTCTCGTAATTTTTGCCCAATTTAACATAGATATCATAAAAATGTATTGGCGTATTCAGCGGTAATGATGGGTGAAAACACAGAGAGCTTTTCATTAAGGGTGTTATTGCAGGTAGCTGTTAGATGGCGCGTGGAATGTATTCCATTCTTGAAATAAAATCCAAATAATATGCAATAACACGGCGCTCAGGCGGAACAACGGAGATAAGGGATGGTATCTCCGAGCATCGGCGTCGTTCGGAAAAACTCGGCAAAGCGAAAAAAATGGCGAAATTCCCATTCATTTGGTATCTGCTTCTGCAGAAAAGTATTTTGATTTTATCGCGATCGATTTGTAATAAAAAGTAATAAATGAATCTTCTGAGTGCTGTTGTATTTGGATGTATAAATGAGAGTGACTTTATAATGACAATGTTATTTATTGGATTTATGTGACAGGAAGCGGTAAGTATCACAATATTGATACTAGTAGCATAAAAAAATGTGAAATCATCAACTCATATTCTGTAACAAACAATCTCACCAACGAATGCATCAGAGACAATAAGTAGAATGATGTTTTTACAGTATTATAGATTATACGTTACTTTAAATCGTAGGCGTCATTTATGTAGGTTATAAAAATATTAATGATTAGGTAGAATTCTATGTATGGAAGCTTATCAAGCTTATGGTTTAAAAATGCGAATAAAAATGAGTGTTTCTTATTAATAATGTATTGGAATACACGTATTATTTCAAAGATCTAATTAAAAAAAAAAAAACAAAACCTATTTTAATAATGCCTACCCACAATTTTTGCAATTTTTGAAGAATTCCAACCAACGTTATTTTAAACAAAAACTGTTTTATTACACACAGTGAGTCAAAGAATAATGCGTAATATTATGGTAAAGCGTAAAGTCATCATATCTTAAAAATAGAACAAAATGCTTCCCACATAATATTCATTTGAGGAAAGAGCATTCTTAAGCTCCAGTTTGAATCCACGAAGGATTTTAAATATTCTCGCATACAATGAAAAAATACGTTTCGCTTTTAAATAATTGCCTTGGGCTGACATTGGTTTTATTGAAATGCCGACAGTTAAACATTATTGAAAATAATACCACTCTGTGTTGTTTTAAATTAAATTAATTTCATAAACATGACCTTAACGTATTTTATTTAGATCCTACTATTACGAAAGAGATAAAACGATTCCATTATTTGTTTTATACGAGGATTTTCATAATGAATATAACATTTCCTGAAATATTTCGGCTGAATTGTTTTATTTCGTAATATTTTCAACAGAATGAAAAGAATAAGCCAATATGATATTTTCATAATGTTTCTGAAAATGGCCTCGTACTGTGAAAACTGTGCAATATGAACAATAACTACTACGCATTATTTGATTTAAAATGACGGGAGAAAAATAAAACAATGGGGGATAATTTAACGGTGTGTTCAATTTGTTGAAAAACGTAACGCGACATTTTTGCAGCCACATTTTGTAATAAAATTTATGAAATATACGTGATACGTGCGACGTCGTGCTTACATCAAACTAGAATGTTGACTGACAGGGAATCAATGTAATGCCCCACGTATTGTTGGTTTTATTTATTTTGTTTTCATTACTTGTTCTCTCGTTAGTTAATCTCCCGAATGGGGATTCAAAATGGTTTATTATTGTATTTTACCACCCGCCAACGTTTTGAATGGAAAGCCAACGTATTCGTGCGAGGCTTAAAAGTTTCAAAACGTATTCAGTTTTACGAGCTTTCTAGCTATTTCAAGTTGTTACGTCCCGAATTTTTTCAAATTTATTTTATGGCAAAAAAACAATGAGTAAAACAGCGACGTTAAGATTTGAAATACTTTAGAAAGATAGAAGCGTGTTTTTCAAAGAAAAATAAAAGAACCCGTCATTTGAGTGATAGTCAAATCATACTGATGCCACGAGTCACATAGAATACCTTTAAGCCTGATTTCGTACGTAGACATGTGTTTCTTTGTGCCTCTTTCTCACGCTTCCTTTCCAAGCACATAACGTGAAACGTAATTGAATATTCGTGCAGGGAACCTGTTTTCATTGATTCACGAGTAGAATGTGCTTCGTAGATGAATTCCTCATGAAGCAATCGAGTAAATGTAGGATAATGTATTAACACTCAGGCATTACAAATACGTGCACCACCTCAGTGAATCTGTTAAAAAAACGCGATTTACAAAAATAATGTTTTAAAAAATATTTGTTTTACCAATGAAATTGATTTGAAAGTTTTCAAAAAAAACAAACTTGTTTTTATTGGGTGTCACTGAAAGGACATATCTCACTTATTATTTTCTGATAACTGTTTTTTTTTTGTTATTTGATTTATTTCATGCAAAATAAGGTTTCCACGAGATTTAAGAGCATTTTTTAGCCCGCCATGCCAGGAATTTCTCTGTGTATTGACGGACAATAATGACTAATGAATAATGAGTTCGATTAGATAGAAATTTAAAAAATTAAGACATTTAATGAATAGTTGGTTAGAATAATGAATCATAACGCTTAAAATACAATATGAATAATATTTTTATTATTTTTAAATATGTATTAATCGTAATAAATAAATAAAAAACATATGTCTTAGTAGATATAAGATACAAGTCAGCTAAAAATATTTTATACATGCGTTTATTTTTAAATTATACATATAAACGCACAAAACGAAGTTCTAAAAGCAAAGAAACCACAATATGTACTGACTTTATTGATAAAAGAGCCAATTGGTAAATATTTCTAATATGAACCCTAAATCTCAAAAAGAAAAAAAAATGCTTCTTACATAGCGCCCTTGAGGCCCAAAGATCGGAGTTGACATTTTAAATTATTTTACACAAAACCGGAATCAAAATTTTTCACCCCTAACCAAGATGTTATAATTGCCAAAGCAAAAGCTTGAAATCCTTGAATATACCGCCACAAGATGAAACCGGTTCATTTCTTAGTAAATAAGAGGATGAAATTTGTGAGATTTCAAATCATAATATAACTCAAAACTATACTGCAAACTTTTTTTAAATTGTTAATATTCCATCTCCGCTGTCTACAATATCCATCAACTTAAACAATTTTGAATACTCTCATTAGACGAGCTTTAATGTTTTACTTTTTTCTCACTTTTCCCTTTAAAATACTCTTAATCAACTTGTCTTTATAATTTACATAAATTCATCTGGTATCAACGACCAAATCAAAAGTATTACAAAATACGAGTGATTTTATTAAAATTATTTTAAAGAAGAATTTTGCTTTTATGCTTCCATATAAATAAAATTTTCCAGGAAGGTATGTTTTTTTCAATGCATACTCTTTCTTATGGGAGTTATAGCAAACAACATTTCCAAAAAAATATTTTCGGATTTAAAATACACGAAACGTTTTTTTTTCTATTTGCGGTACGTTCCAGAGTGGTATCTGAATAGCCAGTTACTCCCCATCTTCCTCTTCCCTTTCTCTTCCCCCTCACTTCTTCTTTCTTTCCCACAATATACTTATATTTCATCGAGGGTGACATAGTCTCACAAGGTCCTATTTTTAAAAACTTTTTGTTGAATGGAACCACTTAGAGCCCATAAATTTGAGTGTGTCCTCCATTATTAAATGGATAATTAAAATGCCAACTAACAGTCCACGTCAATCTATCAAAAGTAATGTTGACACTTAGTTCTCAAATGCCTCATTGTGATCTAGAATATTTTAGTAAATTAATTAGTTTCTCCCGTAAATTTCTTTACTTTTCATAATTTTAATATAATGTTATTATTGTAGCATTTACGTTTTTAAGCGACTTTGTGACAGTCATCATCGATAAATCATCGTATTTTGAGCTTTTTGTCATTTCAAAAAAGAGTATGACTTATAATCTCTATTAAAAAAACTTTAATGTATTAAATTATATTTATATTACATGAAATTAATTGTGTGTGTGTGTGTGTGTGTTTTTTAGCATTTATCTCAATTTATTCTTAGAGTTTAAATCTTTAAAGAAATATAACTAACCAAGTTTTTCTAAATGGAAATCAGTCAGAATATTAAACTTATAATTAAGTAGTTTTTGTACTTCAACAAAACGCCAAAGTAAATTCATACATCATCGCTATCTTGGAATGACACAAGTAATTCATCAACTGTACGCTCGCTTACTTCTTTTTTCAACTAATTATAAATTTTCCTACCACTATTTTCTCTGTTCATCCAGTTTATATGTCCGAACCACTTAAGCGTCTCTTCCTCAGTAAGTGTTCATTACATTTACATTTGTCTAGTTATCGTTTCAAATCTCCCCATTTATATTACGGTCATAGGTATAACACATAAGCCTCAAAGGTTATTTTTGTACTAATTAACTGTAATTTTCTTAGACAAAGTATTGATTATAAAAAATACGATTTTAACAACCGACGTTAGTGAAAAAACGTCATGATTTTTTTTAAATCTGAAATCTATCCGTTTTTTTCCATTTTTTGTACTTTAAATACCTCATTTGTCCAAAAGAATAATAAAGATAAATAATTGTCAGTATTTTTTCCGCAATTTATTGATGCTTTGAAAGAAATAAATTAATAATTTGCATGTGTATCTAATGTTTTCATATGTGAGCTATGAAATAATTCCATCGTGTTGTGGTTGGGATGTTTGTCTTTGAACTCAAATTCCGATAAACAATGATTATCAGTAAACGTATGTGATCGTGATTTTTTGTTTAATTTAAATTATCCTGATTTTACTACTCAACATTGCTAGATATATCTATGGTTCTTTAAAGTTTTTTTTAGAATTGAACAAAAGATAAATGTGGAACAAACTATTTGGAGTTGGGCTGTGTCATTTTCATGACGCTAAAGCTCACCGTTCGACAGTTTTTTTTACACACAAACAGATTATATCTGCTTCTTAAATAAAATAATGAAGATTGACATGTCACTGTGGATCCTTGCATTCTACTAATTAACAAATCGAACATCTCTCATACGCGTCTCACATTCTGTTACTACCAGTCTGAATTAAATAAAATACAGCCGTGGAGCTTTCACGTGCAGAATTCATTACTTAATCTTGCCAACTCTAATTATGGTATCTTTTTTTATAATAGAAACAAAATATAAAATATGTACAACACGTTTGACTAATCGGTTTGCTTAGCCTAAGCATCATCAAGGCAATTTTGTTACATATATTGTAACGTCATTGCATCAGGGTACAATTTTTTTTTAAGTTTAATTTTGTACCTTAATGTGTAGGCTAAGCGAAATCAGTCGGTCATAAAAAAAATCTACAACCAACTAACTAACCATCACGCCGTTTCTCCGCTGGGGTAGGCAGAGTGGACAGACCGCCATATAACTTTGTCTTCTTGTTTCATTCACATTCATACTTCGTCTCATACATACTCTTCTATTATTCTGACTCTTCACATGACCTGACTCAAGTATTTGATTTAATCGATCGTGCCATGTCTTCCTCGGGCGTCCTCGACTTCTTCTTCCATTCACGTTCGCATCATATATTATTTTCACACTCCTTCCTTCGTTCATTCGATGTACATTCCCAAACCATCTAAGTGCCCCTTTCTTGATCCCATTCATTACGCTCACACCAGCCTTGCATTCTTTCCGGATATCCACACTTTTAATACGGTCATCTATTGTCTTATGTAAAGCTATTATTTAAATTTTACTTAATATTTCAAGCCACAAAGTGATTGTTTCTACGAATATTTTTATTAATAGTTTTATCATATATTTTTTTGGTTTCTTTCATACAACTAAGTATTTAAAAAAACGAAATAAGAAAATCACATGCATAAAATATTTACGTATTTTAATTACTTTTATTTTGTTATCTGATTATCATATAGATTTTATTTTATACTCTTTTAAAATACGTGAAAAATTTAAATATTGATCTACATTTAATGATTTTAAAATATACTGTTCTCATCCACAACATATACACTACTTTTATAATATCAATCCAATCGATTTGTCAGCGCAGGGATATCTTATAAATTGACAGGCAAAACTGGAATTACCTTAAATAAATATATTTGTATGTGCTAAGTCAAATTATCCTTCGTGACTTTGCAGCTTCTATTGACATGAAAGTAACGTGCGTGTAAAATAGTTAAATAATATGGCTATTCATTCCAATAGCGAGTCGTACGCAACTTTTCAAAGCCAGACATTGGTTTTTTTAGGCCGTTATTATACACATTCGTTTTGTTTCGATACGTATATTGCTTATTTTCTTTAGATGGCAAAACGAGCTTACATATGAGGCCTGTAGAAACAAACACGGCTAAGTCCATTGACTACAGTTTTCGAGGAAGAACAAAATACGTTTAATTTTAAAATTACTTGTGATACTGTCACTAAAATAAATTCGACAAATAGTACTTACTAAAAACATTAATTTTCTTTTTGATACATTAGTTTAACTGGTGCAAAACAAAAAATATATTCAAATTAATAGAAGACTTTGCCGTGTTTGTAGTTCACATTTCATAACTGCCGCTTTTGTTTTCAACACAACTGGACTTTTGAGTTTTGAAATGGACACGTTTTTTCATAAGGTTGCAGTCAAAGTCAGTAACAAAATAGTTTTACATTTAAAAAAGTATTTATTTTGATAGAAAAACAAAACAATAATGTTTATAAAATATTTTGAAAAAGTTTGTAAGTTATAATGACCCAATTAATAATAAAAAATAAAAAAACCAAAAAATGGAGAAAAAATCAGAAAAGAATAATAACTATTATTCTGGTATTTTTTTATATAAATTTGTTTTAAAGGTTTAATAAGATATGAATGCGGAATAATATTCAAGAGCAGGAAGATTTCTCCAGTTATCACCGAAATGCTTGGTCAAAAGATAGTTGACATCTCTTACTTTTGACGATTTCAAAACAACTTTTCCGGGTTCCATGTTGCTTGGAAATATCATTGATACATTTTTCATACAGCAATGATTTCTACAATATTAATGACATAACAACAACTACTAATAAAGTAATCATATTATTCAATTAAACTCTAAATCTTAAGTAAAAACTAATTTATATTACCACTATGCTGTTTAGTAAGTCAAAAAATAATGTCCATAAAAAAATAACAAGAAACAAAACTTCATTATGCACGTCAGCGGACATTTTTGGTAATTTGCGAAATTGTCAATATCTCAACTTTTACAAAAACAATGTGGTAATAACCTCCGTTTTTTAGCAATGTTCACCTTCCAATTTTGGGGCTGTTTTATGCGTTTCCTCGCCGATTTTTGTACTACTTCGTTGGGGGCACATACAATTTTTATAAACTATACTTAAAAAAAAAAATTACGAAAATAAAATTAAAACACGTAGAAACTAAGCAGCTGAGGAGACAATCCGGTTGTAATGTTGTATGAAACATAAAGAGCCGCCATCTTGAAAACAGCTATTTACAACGCTCCTATTGGTCCGTTTGAAAACTGCCGTCTTTGATTTGGAAAGAAGTGGACTTTGCCGAGTTTGTTGTGGAATTCAATTTTAATCCGTAAAAATAAATGATTTAGAGCCGTGTTTGTTAGGAAAGCAACATTGCATCATGAATCATTTTTTGTACTCTTTCGAACCTCATATTTAACTCATTTTCCATTATTTGTGGACTTTGCCGTGTTTGTTTCAACAAGCCTCATATGATTCGATTACAAAAACAAAATAAACAACACGTTTTAAAAGAGATAATCAACATAATTTCTTGACATAATCATCCGATTGATATTTATTATTAATCGAAAAAAATCAAAAAGGCTCGAATTAATCATTAGTATCAATCTGTAAAGAGATAAACTTACTGTGTTATTAGTCAATATACAATGTACTTAACAAAATGTTATTTCCTTCAGATTAGGTTAATTCAAATACAAATATTTTCTTATAAAAAAAATATATTTTGGAAAAGGCTCGAATGACTTATTTTTATTTTTTTAAAACGGTATTTTTTTCTTGGTAATATTATTAGTTGCATTATCTTAATTTGTTGAAAATTTATATTTTGGTTCGAATTACTGATTTTTTATAAATAAACGAACTAAAAACAAAAAATCTTGGAATTACCTCCCTTCACATTTGCGGAAGATCGTCAGCTGAACTGAGTTCAGAGCAAAACCAAAAACTCACCGATGTAAATTATAAGCTCACAATAATTTATATTTGCTTCACTAGAGTTTTGATCTTTGTTTTACTTCTGCATATTCCTTTTTTTCTATCCTATTTTCGACAGCACGAGCAACAACCACTACACATATTTGCTAATGTAAATATGTTAGTTGTATATAAGTATTGGGTATTTATATGGGTATATATATATATATATATATATATATATATATATATATATATATATATATATATATATATATATATATATATATATATATATATATATAGTTGTAAATAAGTATTGGGTATATGTTAATATTAAGTCTTAGTTGTGAGTCTAAATTTTAAGTCACTAGTCATAAGTTTTGACTGTAAATACATGGTTATAAGTTATAATTCATACACCACTAGTTATTAGTCTAGGTTATTAAGCTGTAGGTTGTGTTAATTATGTTGTAAAGCGCCCTTGAACTGATATTTCCGTCAGGAAACGGCGCTAAATAAATCAGCCAATTATTATCATTAGCTCACCAACGCTTCCAAAAATTTGATTCACTCAAACGTGATTTACTGATTGTTATAGTTTGTTCAGCTAACTGAGTGTATGTCCATAATAGTAACTTTGTATCAACTTCATAAATTATGATCTCTGCGACATTCTTATACTTTCATCTGTTTGTTTTCCATTATTGTTGCATAAGCCTCGGAGCCGGTATGTGTGTAGGTGTATGTGTATGAGCAGCAATACTGTAAGCTGCCATATATTTCTCTGTTAACACGACAAGTACCAGAAGCAAGGCCGCAGAACGTCTCAGGGGATTTCACCCTCAGGCAGAGTCGTGCTGTGAGCAAAATATACTATTGTAAAAACCCGGGGCGTTCCGCAGTATTAACCATACCGAAAAGCCACACGTAAAGTATAAATAGTCCGGAATTCGGCTTAAAGCTTCTAGCTAAAGACACCAGATCTTACTTTTGTGTGATGTTGTTTAAATGTGAATTAATTACTCGAGTCAGGCCATATGAAGAGTCAGAATAACAGAAGAGTATGTATGAGACGATGCATGAATGTGAATTAAGCAATGAGTATGTGCCAAGACAGAGTTGTATGGTGGTCCGTCCTTTCTGCCCACGAAACGGCGTGATGGTTAATTAGTTAGTTACTTAATCTGTATTTCTTAACGCTTTTAGTAAATCGTATAACTAAATGCTTTTTATTCCTGTTGTATTCATTAAATTGCATTTTCAAAAAAAAATCACGTAACTATGTTCCCTTGCTACAATAAGTGAAGGCTCTAACCGTGATTTAAATAAATAATATATTTTAAACGAAGTCAATATTTGATCGATTCGGTATTCAGTTCAGAAGAGATTTTATGCGTAAAGAAGGAAGGTTAAGAAAAACAAGAACCAAACGTATCTTTGAAATTTAACATCATTCCGCAATTTGCTACCATGGTCACAGGAAAACCTCGTTGTGTTCTGACTGGTTGAGATCGCTTATTGCATGTTATATATCTCAGAAAACGGGCATACCCCATTTCATTTTCAACAAATATTAAAGCCTTAATACTGGTTGGATGTTCAAAAGAATCGTGCTCCGAAGGGAAAGGGAAAAATATTATGTCTTTGTAGACCGGCTATCTTTTGTAACTTTTTTAACAAAATAATCAAGCCATAATCAAGTTGTTTTCTTTGTAGTTTGAATTAGATTATTTATATTAAAATTCTGACCGTGGTTGAGAAGTGATGTTTGTTTCTTTAGAAGGCTTGGTTATGTTATATTTTAAGTAAAGTTTGTTCTTGATAAAATACGTAAAGTTGCTAGTTGTTACCGCTGAACAAAAAGTATATTTTTCCAATAAAGAAAACAGCGCCCGAATAGCTTTAAATTTTTACCGATAAATAACCTTTCATTTCGCCCCGCAACTATTTTATCCCTTAACAAACTTTGTGTTCCAATAGTCGGGCAAGAATGTCTGCATACAGTTGAATAAACTTTACACAAGTGTATAAATCTTCGGATAAAGGAAACCCGCTGATGTAAGTACTCGAACAGTTTGCTTTGCAAATTGCCGAGTACATAACGCTTCTCCTAGTTCATTTAGATACTGGCTTTCATCTTACTGGTAAATTATTGGTTATGAAATACCATCTATGAATATGTATGTATCCCGGAGCTTCAATAGATTCGTTGGAATCGAGAATGCCTAAGTGTTCTGGTTAAATCCTTGGCAATAGTTTTCCTTTGGCGTAAAGTTAGGCCTCCGCTACGAGCAGCTTTTCGGAGATTTATTAATATTGTTTTAAATTATGTTCTTTAAATGCGATGAAATAGCCTTCCTATTATATCACAGCATTTAAAATGATTCCTCTGAATATTGTAACAACTTGTTCCAATCTAAATAATAACAGGCGTTTAACTAGGTGATAAGTGACATATCGTTTCTCAGAAACTGAATGAGAGGCGTGAATGTTAATAATTTTGATGATTATACTCGCAAAAAAGATATTTGCACGATAAAAAAAAATAATTGGCTTTAGATCGGAATAAGAAGATATATTTTATTTTCACAAATCTCTTATGGGTTCATGGGAAACACGTATTTTAGTATTAAATACATTAAAAGTGCCGTCACTAAATAATGTCGTTTAGATAATAATTTTGTTGATTAATATGCATCAGTTAATATTAAAACTCGAATGAAGTGTTTACCCTATTGTATAGCGACTTCAGTTGACTAAATACGGGATAATTCCTAATTTTTTTTTGCAAAGGCGTAAATTTTTGAGTTGATAGACTAATTAGGATTCCAGTGTATCTCCTTCATCAGTTAATTTTTCGATCTCAATTAAGCAGAATGGAACACTTTGGAAAAATAAAATATCCACGAAAAGAATTTATCGGTGTTCATTTTTTCGGAGATGTTCTATAACTATCGGTTCCTTGATTTAAAATATAAATCCGAAGATTTCAGCTCAGCGCAGACAACAGGCATAATCGGGCTAGTAAATGTTCGAAATACGATAAAAACAAGTAGACTTTAATCTAGCACACACCAATCAGTTAAAAAATACCGAGGTAAAGTCCAACTAGGGGAACGTTTATATACGTTAATGTTGAGAAATAACGAGCTTTGAGTCAATAATTTTGATATTTGTATTATGCCAGCGCTTTTTCTCTACCACTTAAGTTAAGTGTTTATTTATGAACTAAGAAGATAAAATAAATGGGTCGGAGATAAATATGTGTAAGTTACTCTAAAAAATGGAGACGTCTAATTCAAACTTCAAAAAAACTATAGTATATTTTTGTGGTTAACCGGATGGAGGTTTTTCGAATATACCTTAAACGGTTATATACTGAGATAATAAACATTTATTCTAACTAGACAACATAGTAACGCATAGATTTTTTCCATAACGTATGCTTTAAATAATTTAAAAAAATAAATTTGTAATATAAATTGTCTAAAAAGGTTCATCTTACGAAATCATTATATAAAGTATTCATAGTTTCTTAATTTTTGACAAATAATGTTACCGTTTCCCTTTCTTAAATTATATTGAAACGGTAGATATTAACATTCATATGTACATTAAACACCATAATATATATATATTTTTTAATGACCTAATACTTCAGAAAAGTATGGGAAAACATTATAATGTGTCAAGGTTACATTTATTAGAATAAATCCCCAAACATGTTTTTCTTGTGAAGCTTCGGCGGCCTTTTTTCATTTGGCACTAATCCAAAAATAAATACTGTTGTAATCTGTTTTTGTAGGTACTCTTAAACTATTGTACCATTTCCCTCAAACGATGGTGATGATTTAATGTTGAAGACCGAAAATTTTATTTTAATGGGTCCCGTTAACATTTTAAACCAGTTACGATTTCAGTGAAACCCAGGATTTTTAATGGAAATACGCGATGAGTTTCACGTTCAATGGACAATTACAAAATGAGTTTTTATTAATCCACACTGAAAATATTCGCCCCGCCTTTTTCTTATTTACTCTCTTTCATTTAGTAATAGAATTCAATTAAAAAATTTCCTACAGCGCTTTTATCCAAGAGAAAAATTCTGTAGCAGGAAAAAATCTCAATAGTTGAACAATTTCAAATAGCATTACTCTCAGTAAGAGTTTTTTTTTCTGTGATTAGATTTTTTTAAATTTTGTGTGAAAATTAAATACTTAATTTTTTATAGCGTTTGATACTTATACAGAAAAAAGTATAATAATTGGGTTAACCACAATGGGTAAATTGTGGTATTTTAAAATTCTTCCGTCACGTCATATTATCGGTGTTTGTTTTATAATTTTAATTGTGTAACTTATTTCCATAATTACCAGGTTATTGTAAAAAAAAAATCAATACGAGAAAGATCATTTAAAATATTTTGTTGTTTGAAAATACTTTAGAGACAAAGATTTTGAATTAATTTTATTCCAGTGTCTATTTTGTGATTGCGATTGAAAAATATAATTTTTAACTTACGAATTATTTAATATCTCATCTCATAATCATGGATTCAAATATGTATATATGTCTGTTTACCAATATGTGACGAGACTCACGTTATGAATCCTTGAAAACCGTAATCCACAAAACACAAGAACGCAAATCACACGAATATATTGACGTGCTTCACAGTTCGAGAGAGTCGCCGTTAAACTTTTTCCGCTAGCGACGACGGAGGCTATACGGCCGGGGGACGTGACGGCCGGGCGAGACGGCGGCGTAGAACCGGCGGCGGGCGCACAGCATCCACTACTGGGCGACGCTGAAGCTGCGAGGCGTTGCGACGCGTCGGTAGCGCTGCGACGCAGGCCTGACGGATGCGCTCGTCGACTGCGTCAGAAAAAACAGGCTTTAACTTAATTGCTCGAGATTATACAACCAGTCAATCAAATCCATGTTTTTTCAGTAACAAATCACTTTTATGAATACAAGAATCACGATTTTAGTAGAACGACAGTTAGACTCATTCAGAAGTTTGAAGCTTTATTTTTTGATAACTTTCTGAGTCTCTGAAAATGCTTTTTAAGTTTCGTAAGAAAAATAGATGCTATTTTTGCCAATTTTTTAACTTAAAGTAACTTTCACTTTTCCTTTTTTTTTGTTAGAAATTTGGTATTATTATATCATGATAATGGAGTTTTACTACGAATCAACTTTTTAAAAATTATAAATAACAATAGCTACCATAAAATTTTTTTTTTCAATGAGTTATGACACTTTTGCCAAAATAATTTTACAAATTCCGCCTTTTTAATTCAAATATGAAGCATCTCGTGCGGCTACAAAGCGCATATATAGTGTATTTTGTATGTAATGCACATTCTTGCAATTTTTTCTAATAAATAATGGTTAGATTATATAAAATTATAATTTATGTAGTCATTTTTTTAAATATATTTTCGTAGAAAAATTTACTTAGTGGTTTGGTATATTTAATGAAAATGAAATAGTAACTTTATATAAGACCACAGATTTTATTGTATTTTTTATGACCGATCGGTTTCACTTAGCCTAAGCATTATCAGGGTCCAAAATTAAACTAAATAATAAGTTTAATTTTGTTCCTTGATGATGGGTAGGCTAAGCGAAACCAGTAAGTCTTAAAAAATAAAATAAAATCTTTGGTCTTATACAAAGCTATTATTTCATTTTCATCAAATAAAATCATCACTTGGGAGTTATAATAATAATAATAATAACAGTGAACTTATATAGTTTTGTGATATTTCACCTCAAGTGCGCTTTATACCATAAGATTAACTAACAAGGAGAAAATAATACATAATATGTATACAAATTAAAACTATCTAAAATAATGATCGTTATCATAAATCAAAAGGTTCAGATATGGGTATAACAGTGTATGTGTACATCAACAGATTAAAAAACAATTTACCAGGAGCTAAGGGTATAAAAAATTTAGATGAAACATATGAATTCATTTAAAACACATTTGTCAAATCAAAGAAAAGGAAAATATGATTGAGGACAGTTAATATGTTGGCAAAAACATTAATATTCAGGTATTATGATTATAAAAATGCAAACAGTGTAAATATAGCAAGCAATGTTATTTTTACAATGAGTATATGGTTTCAGTAGATAGTGAGGACATTGAGTTATAGTCACCGAAACAAAGCAAATTAGGGACGTTTTCTAAGAGATTAAATTTTTAATAAGTTACGTTTTGTATACCAAACAATTTGGTTTTTAAGACTCGTTTGAACTCAGGTTCTGTATGTTGGCAAGTTTTGTGGGAAGCTTACAGATAACTGGACCAGATACGCGATCATAGTAAACAGGTTTATTTGATCGAGATGGTTCATGTAAGTTGTCTACTATTTAAGGTCGGACACAGTTCCGATATATAGGCTGGTGCCATTCTGCAGTGCTTTAAAATCTGAACTCTATTCTTTCAGGGTATCGAAGCCAATGAAATTCAGAAGTAAACTAAATATTCCATACTGTATTTTATTGTTTTTACAATTCCATATGAGACGACAAAGGAATTTATAAGTGATTTAGCCGCATTAGAAGGAAGGCATCTTCTGATTGATTTAATCTGCCTTAGATGGAAAAAATCCAGAACTCACAGCCTTTGAGATTTGCGACTCAAGAGATAGACAATTGTCAATTATGAAACCGAGAAATTTGATATATTTGGAAGGAATGATATCGGTAATTTGTATCGGACTGGAGTCAAGAAGGGCCTGCCTTCCGGGAGAAACTATCCAGTTTGAGTTTACAGACATCCAACTTGAAACTGTATCAATAAAGTCAACTGCCTCATTTTTTAGAATGTCTTTTTCTACGATCGTTCAAGACGATTCGTATACAGAATGAAGAGAATGGACCTTGGGGAACTTAAATTTATTGAAGGAGTTGTATTAGGAATGGCGTTTTCATTACTATAAATAATGTACATAATGCATAATATTATTATTTTCAAAAAATGTATTTTATAAAAACATTCATCAACGAAAATATATATTATATGAAAGTAATACGCTACTTTTTCTTAAATGTAAGTGAATTTTAAATAAAATTCAAAATAACCAAATTAAATTTGACGTTTTAATAGAAATCAATCATGTTTGTAATTTGAATCACACATGGAATACAATTCATCAACGGAGATGAATTTATCATCACAAAAATACTAGGTTTGTTCTTAAAAACGTTCACACTTTCGACCTTATTTGTACAAGTTGATGAAACAATCAAGTTCTTCATTTATTTAAACGCCAACCCTTGTTAAACTTGTATACAACCTCCCCTTGAGTAGGGTGCAGTTAACTAATTTATTACAAGGTATTCTTGACTCCCTAGAAACTTGTGCAAATGGCGACAACCCGATAGCACTTTAGCCAGCCTGTGTTCTGCTTTCCTGGGAATAATATGGATAGTATTAATATTTTGGCTGTCACTTGGCAAAAAAATCTTGTCAAAAATATATTGTAAGGATAATTCATGTTTATTTTTTTATGCAGTCAGAATATGAAAAAAAAACAATATTTTTTGCTAGGTGTAAAGGCTTAGGTCATTTCTTGTCAATTTTAAACAAAACATTGAAAAAAAAAACTTAGTTACACGTCCGATATACCTATCTATCTTTTTTAATTTTTTTTTCTCAGAAATCCAATTTAGCTTTTGTTTTCTTTTTTTTTTATAACGAAAATTTATTCAATAAAAAACAATAATTATGCTTGAACCGAATTTAAAAAGAACAATTATTTCATTTTCATTCTAGAGTGCTACAAACTCTCAGTATTTCCCTGGTGGAAGAACTCCATTGAGAATCGAAACGTTGCTTAAAATGGCTTTAAACATGTAAGTGACCAGATTCAGACAGCCAGATACTTTACAACCTTTCTCTTCCGTATCTCCTTCCTCTCCCCGCGTTTTTCAGCCTCAAAACAAACTTTAATTGGGAATACCATAGCCTCACTAACTTTAAGCGGTATTCACCTAAAAAGATTTAATTATTCCTACCTTTTCGAAATAAATTTAATGTACGCACTGAACTTGTATGACATTCAAAATAATAAGAATTATTTTTTCATGTATCTTCGATTGCACATTTTTGAAGCCATATACATATTGTTTAATTATGCTCAATAGCGAATTCAGTTTGAAGATCGTTTCATAAACCAACAGCACCATATTTTTAGTTGAATTAACGACAGTCTTCTACAAAAAAGCTACCATTTCTGGATGTTTTCTCAATTTTAGGAAGGTTTTCGATCATGTATCTCACCACTTATTAAGTGGCAGTAGTATATATGCAGACTATTTGGTACGGGCAACCGAAATACAACATCTAAGGGGAAGGAGCTTCTTCTAAGCCCCTATCCTCAAAAGCAAAGTCAGGCAAGAGGGTTATATGCCTCCTACTCTATTTAATAAACAACATCCTATAAGAATTCAACGACTCGCGGATTGCCATATCTGTGGATAACGGAGTAACAAAATTATCGACGCGGATGACATGGTGCTGTCGGCACTCTTGATAATGCGATGAGACGACTTATGCGAATATATGAAGAATACGCAAACCCCTTCATCGTCGTATTCAAACACAAAATATTCCACCAATCTGATTAGAAGGAAATAAACTGCTAGTAGCTTCACAGGTTAAATACCAGAGACTCTTTCTTACAGTAGATCGAAAAGATAAAGATAATGTAGAAAGACAAAGAAGAGCTTTTAATTTACAGGCCGGAATGCTCACAAGGTAGTTTTTCCACTGTTTCGACGAGGTCAGGAAACTTTTTTTAAGTCGTACTGCACTGTTTTATAAACATCTATGCTGTAAACATAATAACTGACAGCGCAGTGAAAAAAATGAGGGTTTGTTACAACAATGCTTATAGGCAACTTCTGCAACTTTCAAGGTTCTGCAGCGCCTCCACAATATTCACCAAAGGGAGGATGCACTTATTCCCCGCCTTATTTCCCCAACGATTAGCCAGCTTCTGGGACACGACACGGAACTTAACTAACACACATATACATTTTAAATAACAACTAAGATACATTGTCGTGGCTGCATCTGAGTGGCTCAACTCTCCTCTCAGTGAGCGATGGATGTAAATGATTTGGAGATAACCTTAAAGCTATTTAAAGTTATTTTTAGTAATTTACATTATTATGTATCATTTTGATTTAGATTTTATTTATATGTTATTGTAGTAAATATTATAAATTATTATATTGTTATGCTAAACGTCATATAATATGGCAGATTGGATATTGCACCAACCTAGTTTAGCTGGTACAAAAAATAAAATATATGAATAAACATAAAAACAAAACCCACAAATTTATTGAGATGAAAAGTTTAAAGGGTGGGATACTCGTTTGAATTCTATATTTTGGGGTTTTTTCGGAGGTTGTATAAATGATAGTATTTAACACCTCTAAATCATGGATTAACTTTATGTCACCAAAATTACCAAAATGTTTAATCTCCTTCAGTATCGTATAAAAGCATTAACGCAATTTCTAGAATACATACGATTCGTTTTACTGTATTTTTTGTGACGGCGATTTTACGGAGAGCGATAAAGAGATGGCTTAAATTTTACTCCTCAAGGCCGGAGCGAAGAGTTGTGACAGTAATCGTGATGGATGAGGAGAGTGATGGAAGTGTTTTGGCCACGAGGAGCTCAAACGTAGCCAGCCACCAAGGCTAGTCAATGACGGGAAAAGTTATCCTTTACTTCGGAAAAACTGATCAAGGCGTTCAGTTGTCAACAAGTAATCAGACGTAATATATGGCAACTTTTTATTTAATATTTGTATCTAACTATTTAATGCTTGTTCATTTTAAGAAAAATAAGACTTTTTGGTGTTCATAGCAGGGTGGAATTGATTCGATCAAATATAAATTAGTTCAATAAAGTTATAAAGATTATTAATAATAATTTTTTCGCAATTGGTACAAATTTTAAATAAAACTTCAAAAATAATAAATCAATTTTTATTCAAGTAGCAATTTATTTTAGTTATTGTGGAGTATTCATCTACAAATCCATCGTCCTTCCAAGAATTTAATAAAACTGTAAAATACTTATTATTACTAAAACCTTTCTTCGTAGAGTTTCCTCATATTAATTAAGGGAAACATTACCTAAAGCGACGGCCAAAATTATGTATTTAAAGTTAGCAACAAAGTTTTTGCCTTTTTTTTCATTTAGTTTTTTTTATAATTGGAGGCAGAAAATCACCATCGAATACATGGAAATCGTTAAAATACAACTACCTACCTTATGTAACTTGATGTTTATTTCGCCTAAATAAAGTAAGTTTGACCACTTTAATTTACCGGCCCCGATAAATGTGTTTTCTCCTCGTCTTTTAACCAAGTGAAAAATAATAATACAACCATCAAATTTTCTATACCTTTTCATATCTTTTCACACTCTTTGAAGATTGTTAATATTCTTTCAATTGTCAATAGTGTATTGTTTTGTGGTCTAAATCTATATACAAGGGTTACCAGACTATTAAAGGCGATTATTAATTATTATATTCACGATAAAATATTTTGTATTGAATCCGTACTTTTTTATGCGGGATGAAATATGATGGTGTTATTAAATTGGAAAGTTTTCCTTCATACTTTCCGATTCTGCTCGACCTTAACAAACCTTCCGGGAACAAAGTGTCTTTGGGTAATTCTATTTGCTCGGCGAAAACAAGAGGCGCGATCCTCTAATGTCTAATGGGCGGCGGTACTGGCAATTGAGGCCACGGAGGCTGTGAAGGGACAGAGCGGCTAGATTACGTGGGCCAGGAGCCCAAAACTGTCACGGGTTGATAGATTGCTCGGTAAACAAAGTCCTAAGAAAAGATTACATTATGCAGCACAGCAATTAAGGAGGTTTCGTTGTATTATTTTCCTGCTTATTAATTAATTAATTATTCAAATACTTGTACACGACACTTCAAAGATAAGCTAGACAAAAGCTTCTTAGTAAAAACAAGCCTAAAATCAAATCAGATATTTCATGAGATTAAAATAGACCACAGCATGACAAAAAAAATTGCGTGCGTAAAAATATATGTTTTTTATCACCGAATACCACACATAGCTCTGGGTACTGACCTCCAAACAATGCGTCCAAATTGCATTCACTTTCCCTTCTCATCTTCACATTCTGCTTCTCTCTCTTGTCGGAGGTTGACTTTCATAGGGGCAAGCTTTACCCTGCAAGCAGTAGCCCAAATAACTCTGCGTTGTTGGACTCGTACCAGCTCCCACCCCCAGGGTCTTAAATAATATCAACTCACAAACCTGAGGGCAATTTTAACTGTATACTGGACAAAATCTCCATTTTTGCTTTAGTGACGAGGAAACCCCTATGATCCTCACGTACCGTATTCACTGACTCGTTATTTCATAGTTCTAGTTTTTATAGTATCATGTCTCTGCCTCTTTGAATTCGAAAATAAAATAATGTGATTTGTATTTCTACAAGCGTAATGTTTTATTTCCACCTTAATTATTTTATCCATTCCCCATCCCCTTACAACCTGAACATATTTTGTATAATTATTGCTGTAAGATTTCATACCATGTTGATAAGATGAATGTAAATAAGAATTTATATTTACAATATTAATTCTATTTGGAAAACGCAAATGGGTTTTTCATAACTAAGTAACTGTGTTGGAACGTGAATATTACCATCTGACAATAAGTTCACCTTTATATTATACGTTTTATTTCTAATCGTGATTACTGTGATAAAATAGATGTTGTTAGCCTTTCTGTTACCAGGAGTTCAAAAACTTATTTCCAATCCCATGATAACACGCCAGCGTTGCCGTTATAGTAAAGTAATGCACACATTTACTGCGGGGTTTTTTTTTAAATCAGGCAATGCTTTTTTGAATAAACTAATGTGGTTGTTTTTTTTTTGCTATTTTAATTTAAACGGAAAAAATGTCGAATAATTGACCTTCTATGAAAGAACATATTATTTGGCCACCTGTGTAATGTAACAAAGATAAAATTGAAGTTCAAAAAAGCTACTCGTGGGCAACGTAAGCTGTCTTTGATACGGGATAGTTAATTCCATTTGGAAAACATAACGGTTTTTTTACTCCCACTTAAAATATTGGTTAGTTGGAGAAAATTACCACAATTACTTAGAACATTACCCAGCAATTACCCCACTGCAAGACAAACGGTCCAATTCAATTACTTAAAAAAACTGTATATTAAAATATTTATGTTTGAAACAATTAATAGCAATATAGCATTTTTCAATTCCTTCTCTCAAACACATGTCACTTGTATAAGTAAATCGGATGAATAATTAAAAGAATATGTTTTTCGCTCACCTATAAAATACAAAGAACTCTTAAGTGGAATATAAATAGTATCCAAAACTATTGAAAAAGATATTTTGCTAAACACGTTATTTTTGTTTGCATCCAATAATTAACGCGTTATGAGAACATTTCATTAATGTGAAGATGACTTATTTTATATTTTGCTCATATCTACATGTACGTTATCAAACCCGTTAAATTTTCCTGATTAATAAACAATATATAAAACAAAAATATACTCAGAGATTAAGCCATTATACAGACGCAAATGTACCACAAATGTTTCATTTTAAGCTATGAGCTACAAATGGAATTCAGTACAAGGAATGCCTAATAATGATGTAGTTAACATCTTCGGTTATTCAAGTACCGTAATATTAGTATGACAAGCAAGTGGAGGCTAAAGGGAAATACGAAGATCGAAGCAGTCATGAGAATGCTTTGAATGCTTCAAATGATTTCTGACTCATTTGGAGGTCTGATATCAGACATCAAAATAAAATGGAAGTGATTTGTCATCATTTACTTCCATATAATCCATTCATAGGACAAGCTTATCAATTTATTTATTTATTGAAGATCGAATTTTAATTTATTGAGACAGAAATACCAGAACACAAAAGGCCCAATTACTTGGAGCCAGTGACTATGCAAAATGCCCATCTACTTAACCACTTTTAACAAATAGTTGACAGCAGCATGATTTTCAATTTTAACAAAGGTTATCCTAATTTTTTTTCATGTGCTTTTTGATGTTTATTTATTTTTATGAGATGATTTTTAAAACTTCGTTTGGAAATATTTTTACTTCAAGGGCACTTCATTTTTTAATTTTCATTTAATGATAATTTTATCGATCTCTAAAAAAGGGTATTTTATTTTGAAAGAAAACAAACGTCGTAATTGCAATAGTTAGTTTAACAATAACACTATCCTAACTAACAAACGTTTCACAATACTTTCACCAGTATTGGCACTATCCATCACAATCAAAAGACATTCGCTTTTGTAAAAACAATGTAACAAATTTTGTATTTTTTATCATGCTGCTATAAAGCATGTGCCACCTTTGAAACTCGTCGTTGTTTAGTTTTACAATAGCACGAGATAAGTTCACAAATTCACTAAAGTTCTTAAGTATTAAAACATATTTTTTCTTATTTTTATAATATTATTTATTGAAAACAATAATATAACCAAAAGAAATACCATGAATAGATTTTAATTCGAATTATTTGTAAATATAGTAAAGTGGTAATCAATGTACCTGCGTATAAGTCCATGACAAATTGAATTTGATCATACATATTAATTACACGAGTCACAAGATTTGTATTGTAAAAATAACATGAAAAAGGATTTCCATGAACAACCAAACGTTGAGTCAAATTAGTAGTCTGATTGCAAAACGTCGCGTTGGTTCCCCGAAAGCCATCTCATTTATTTTTGTGCTCGTATATCGTATTTAGCAATTTTAATTATGTTTTTGGTAAAGATACAAATGTACGATGTAAAAGAATTTTCATATTATACCGCAACGATTTTCCTTGATATTAAATTCATTTGTATCATTCGCATTTTTCGCTAATTTGCCCAGATTTGGGTTAAATTTGTAGAATTGTGTTTTTTATAATTTATTTTAATCAAAATTAGTGTTATTTTTACTTGTTCTACCGTTTTTTGTTTATTTTTTTTTTTTTTTTTTTGAGTTAGGTGTTTTGGCGTTGAAGGCCGTTATCAAACTATGTTTGGTTCCTATAAAACGACTTACTTATATGATTTGGTTAACATTCACTTATGTTCAGCTAAGTTACTGATTTCGGTAAAAACCGATTAACACTAAAATTCTTATCCTGTGAGGTACTTACTTTTAGAAGATCGCAATATTTTGCTTACTGAAAGCAAGATTTTCTTCATTGTTGTATGATGTGAATTTTTATTAGTTGTTTTCTGTTCATAAACATTAATTGCTTATGTATTTGTAAAGTACTTTTCTTGATAATTTAGTGAATTATTATAAGAAAATACATTGTTTAGTGAATTGTGATCTAGTAAATATCTAAAGATACATTTCTAAAACAGAAGTAGATTTTAAACAAAGCATTATGACTATCACAGAGCTTCAAATTAAAGTTTCCTTACGATATCGTTATTGATAACAACATTTAGAGGAAACGAAAGTTTTCTTTAAAACTAAATAAGATTAAATTTTATGAATTCGTTGAAAATTTCTCCCAATTCAGTGGAAATACAACGACAAAGCTATACAATTGTAAATAATAAAGAATATTTCATTATTAAGTTTACCAATGTTATCTTCTTTCTTATTTGATTATTAATATTTTTTTATTTGTCTTATTTGTTAAATACAGAAACAAATACTTTTCTAATTAAATAAATAAAAGTAAATTACTTATTGGTATTTTATTTGTTTCTTCAGATTCTATAAATCTATTTATTTAATACATTTGTACTATCTGGGATAAGTTTGTTTTTCTAAAGAAAGGGACTAAAGCAAGTAAAACTCAATAGAATTATACATCATAGTAACGCATCGACATTGCTGAAAAACTGCTTTGCGCCATACCATATTGTTCATTGTGCTTTGAATTAGCTGCACGTCTTTTATTCCGGTATTTCGGGAAAGATTAAAAGAAATATAATTCTCTAAAGATTTATACGAAATATTTATTTTGTTAAGGCTCATAATATTAATTTACACTGAAATAAATACAAAGGTACTTTCAAATATTGCCAATATGTACAATGCGACATCTACAAACCTATGTATGATACTACGCAAACCCTTTGATATGTTCGTGTTCATTCCTTACGAGGAGTTAAGGTTGAAGAATACTGCCGTGTTTGCAATTGCAGTCAAAGGATAGGGATCTTATTGCCATATGGTCGACATACATTATAATTCCCTAAGAAAATAAACTTTGTTATCCACAATAAAGTTAATTTGATTTGGTTTTTGTTCTGGGGGAAGATACAACATAACTACCCTGTAGAGAGACGACTATTTATAATAGAACATTCCTTAATTGCATTAAGCCATGCTTAGTGAACAGATCTAAAACCGGAACTTTCCTGTTTTCCTTTATTTCTTCTTCTATCCCTTTATTTAAATACAGATGTCATAGTTCCACTGGCTGTGCGCACACAGGCCATTATGTTTCATCTTCGCAAAAACGAGGTTTCAAGCACAAAAGTCAAAAAGTTATATTTTTGTTCAAATAGTAAGTTGATCTTATAAAACAAATGCTGATCACATTTTACGTAGATTAGAATCTCTTATTCCCCATGGCTTTATTCCCTTCGTCCCATGCATGTTTCATAAAAATATAGAAATGACAGCATTAAGAAGCAAATTTTCATTTTAATACTAGTCTTTTTTCGAAAAGATTTGTACTGTTGTTTATAAATAATATTTGTAAAGAAATGTATCCTCTGTCATCTTTTAAAAAATATGAAAAATATATTTGTTTAATGTCTGACAGAATATCACTTATAACCTTGCCTTGTTTTAAGCTAAGGATCAACTGTCATTGCACTTTTTACATACGCTTAGATGAATTTATATTTATATAAATATTATTTTACATAACCGACATGGTTAACATAAAAATGATAATATAATGTAAGTAATAAATACTTAATAAAGTGTGCTGCAAGTGAAACTAAAACAATTATTCAGTTCGGTGTGCTTCAAACATTTCTCACATTTTAAGTAATCACTATTCAATGATTAGCACCATTTTATTTTTTCGACATTTGAACAGTCCCCGTCAAACTCCGATTCAGCTCTTGAACAAATTGCAATAAAGTTGAAAAGCACAACGGTCATATTGATAAAACAAAATAGCGCTAATCATTAAATTGTAACGATTAAAAATGCGACGAATATTTGAAATACAACAAGCTAAGGCTTTCTGAAAAGGAGCGTTATAAATATTGAAAGGTAAAATTACTAGAAGACAACAGATTCGATAAATTTAGAAAGGTTATGAGCCATATCGCTAAATTTGTCAATTTTCTTGTCACTATGGTGAATATTACATAAATACATTGACACAAGAGGTTAGGAGAAGGTCAAATTGGTTCTTTGAAAATAATATGAAAAGTCTCGGGGTTTCTTAAAAGACGATTATTAATTACAATTTTGGCTAAAAAAAGGAGATTATACGTAGGTATTAATTAACTGTCATATTTATTTAAATTTTATAGTTCACACAGCTTTGTTACAGAAGCGGAAAACTGCAGATTAATTTAACTTTATTTTTATTTCTCTTGTTAAGATATAAGACTTTTTTATTTCTCTTGTTATTTCTGCGTCGATAGGTTTAACTGTCGCGGTTTATAAATAGTTTGTTCCACTTCTCCCTTAATTGAGATCTCGTTATTTTAAATAGGTGTGGAACGTTTGCTACCGCTAATAAAATTTTCTATAAGCGTACAAAAATGGGATCTATGCAAATTTCTGGCATATTTTGGTCACAATCGATGACTTCCGCGACGGAGCGGTTTAGATACTCGACTTTGGATCCGGAGGTCACGGGTTCAAAATCTAGCGGACGCAAATAAGTTTAATTTATTTTATGTATCGTTAAAGAAACCAAAAAAATAATTATATATTGCAAATTTACGGCATGTTTAAGAGTGGTAGATACTTGTATTGCCCTGGTGACAAACTACAATTTGTAATCGCAACATTGTTTGTGTTGTATAAATGAATGATTGAGTACGTAGTTGACCCATAATTTTCGGACAGAAATATTTTCGAATTTTATGCCACCAAAACTTATAAACTTCACCATATCACAGTGATATATCTAGAATGGTAGGCAAAAAACATAATAAAACTATATATATTTTTATTTTTTTACAAACAGGTGTGCGCATCATAATGCTTCTCCGCGTAAAAATTCCATTCAACTTCGTCTAGTTTTGAATCGGCGACCTTTGTTACCAGCGCTGCACCACAAAGGTCATCTCACAACCGCACTAGAATGTAATGAGAGCAGTATGGAAACCACTGAATAGGTAATTTCCTAGAAGTACAATCTATTCCGCTGTTTGGAAAAATCTATGTCGCTAACTTACATTAGACTTGTTGACTACTTTTACCCAGGCAGGTCCATTAAATTAGTGTTTGGTTTAAGAAAGATTTTTTTTATAATTGAAATATTTTGTTTACTTTCACCCAAAGAATGATAAAAATTACCTTTCATTGGGCACACACACATGCTTACGATCCTTTTTCATTTCTCTTATCTATTCAGTGATGACAAGCATCAAGATGAAAAAAAGCATATTAGCACCGAAACTTACAGGCTAACAAGCCAAACTTGAATAGAAATTTCGGTAATTTTTCCATCTGGCCACCAGGGCGGCATATGTGATAAAGGTTTTTCGACATAAAATGCCATTATCATTATGTGTCCTCTATAAATCATGCCCAACATGTGGTCAGCAGACGGGCTGCTAACACTTCTTTATGACTCACGGAAATATGTTTTAGGGCAGATAAATCTCAATAACCCGACAAATTCAAAAGGGGCATGGACCCCGAAAGACAGACTTTACCTCATGTCTTCATCAGACGTCTACAACCTTCTCGAAGTGACCTCTTGTCTCAAATCTATTATTTTTAGATATTTAATTTTGATAGAGATCGAAAACAAGTAAAGAGTATTTTTTTTTGTGCCGCCTTATTGAATAAAATTCACAGTATATTAAAGATCCTATTGTGTTAGACTGCTATTCAGAATCGAAACATTGCTTGAAAATTAAAAAAAAACACTGTTTGTTTCGGGTGGATGCTTGTATCTTTCTGTATTAGGGTTTGGAGGAAACGTTTGGTTTGGGTTCAAATCCTGGACTTAAAATGGTATCCACTGTGGGTGTAAACAAATGTCGTACTGTGTACTATCGGTCGTCAAATTAAAATTATTATTATCACATCTGAAAGTGTTAGTAATGCATTTTGATTGCTCCACGAGAATTGATCAGATCGCAATATTGCCTTATCACCGCTCTGTAATCGTTCATCTTCCGCCCGTTTTAAAATATATTGCATCCAAAACATTTACGTTTCTTCATGAAGACAGAACTATCGAGCTATACCAAGTGCATACCTATGATTCTTTTAATTGGGAATATTTGGTTAATTTATAATCCATTTATTTTATCACCGGTAAAACAATTTATGTTTCTATTTCTATTTGGAATCTTCAAATCTAATGTTCAGTTATTAAAATTATCACCGAGTATTTACTATGTATACGTCACTACCTTCCCACCACGTGATCAGATCTGACTGATCTGATTCAAGTACTTCCCAACCTTCCTTTTCTCCTTCCACACCCTTCAGCCTCACAATATAACCCAATTTAGGATATCGTTATCCCATTGGCTCCGGTCGGTTTTGACTCTCGTGTGGTATTTACAAAAAAAAAAATAAATATGGAAAATAGGTTTATAAATGATTAACTCACAAGTTTTTGTACATTTAAATTCTCTATTAAAAATAAATCATTTTTAACAAAAAAACATCTGCAACAAACTCATTTATGGAATGATTTTTTTAATTCTAAAATCAAGGACGCTTCAGAAATAGATCTTTTTTTAGCAAGTGTAATTTAGGTTCGTTTTATAGTATAACACCAACCAAACGAAATAAATAAAATAAAGTATAACTTTTTTATTTATTTTAATTTTTTTGGTTTTAATCAGCAAAGTATTTTAACGCATATGGTATGCACACCACTGTTAAATATCAACCACAATAAATGCACGTTATTTTTGTAGCGCGATTGAGTGATTTTTTTTCCTTGATAAAGTGAAATTACAAGCCCAAGTTAAACGATCCTGTTCGAGATATAAATGTAAGATATAATATTTTATCTCTCTAACGAAAGGAAAATTATCATTTTTAGGTTAACAGTAGGGAATGCTATCATTCGGTTAGTGGGAATGCTACAATCTGTCGCCATTTAATAATATTAATAGAAATTAAGGGAAATTAACTACCATTGTGAGCCTTCAATTTCATATAAGTAGGGAAGCTTTTATCTGAGGTGTAGGTATCAAATGACGGGGTCAAAACCATATGGGTCCAAGTAACATTTTAATAGTTTCGAGAAAAACAGTTTTTTGTGTTTTAAAACGCTACCTCTTTATTGATACTTATAAAATAAATCAAAATTAACAAAATATGTTTGCGTGGGGATATTTATCAATAAAAATGAGTTTTTACATACTCAAACTTAAAAAAAAAGATCATTTGGATCCTTATGATTTTGAAAATCTTCATAAAGTGGTGCTTAGACCTGTTTGATTTTGAAGAAAGATAATAAATAACATAGTAAAGTTATATTTAGACCCGTTTTATTTTAAAGAAAGGTTTTGTAAACTCTCTTATTTTCAATAATTTTCTTTGTAGATTTTGTGATTGTTGTATTTAGGATTAAAGAGGCATATATTGTGTTAAATAAAGTTGATCTGAGCTATCCCAATTACCCATTTTCCAAAATTCACTATGTATGAATAAGCTGTCAGTTTTCTTTAGAAATTTTCTTACATTCATAACGGCAAGTACGTCGGTAGGTATGGATTTTATTGAAACACTCTTGCCTTCGGCAGATTTATATATTTTTGGTTTTGACGTTTACTTGAATTTATATGTGTTTCTCTTTCCTTAAGAATTAATGAATTTATTGGGTTAGCTGTAGCTGTTGTATTATTGCGGGTGGGGATCTTCCACTTAAAACACTCGTGCCACTTTCTGATTTTTCACTCTACGGAATGTAATTTCCATCTAAAAGCTTAAAAATATAGATTAAAAACCAAAGGGGTCCAAGTAGCACGTTGCTTAAAAAAGTAAAAATAAATAAATATTGAATTTTTGTTTCGTTAAGTTTATGTTATATTATCTGAATACAGTATGCATGTAAGATTATTAAAATGATTTTTTATCCATTTTATTTTTTTATTTATTATTTATTAACTTTTTGTTTCTTACATTACCTACCTCACTAGGTCATAAGAACCTATTCTGAGGTAAGTGACAGTGAGTACAAGTAGAATATTTAAAAAAGAATGATGATATTTGTTACACAATGTTCTAGTTTGTCATGGTAAAGAATTTCAAGTGCTATTTTAGGAGGTCTTCAATTTCCTTGCGGTCCTTACTCATTAGCCATTTAGTAATGTTTTGATTAAAGGAATACATATTGGTGATGGCTACAGTCTGTGGTGGGAGTTTGTTGTAAGTGTGAGGCGCGATGTACATATGGTGTCTTTGTGCAAAAGCTGTATTGTATTTAGGTACTAAAAGTCTTTCTTGTTGTTTGGCCCTTGTATTTTCATTATGTGTGAAATACATTAAAAATTTTGAAGAATGAGTTATTTTTATTATTATTTTAAGATATAACTGTCTGATATTGAGGATTCCTAAAAGTTGAAAGAGTGGAAATAAAAGTTAAAAATTTTTAAGACACTTAGGCCATAAAACACAAATTACAAAGTGGCATTCTAATTTTATATAAAATGTAAGGAAAGTGAGATAATAAAAAGTTCACATTAAATATTTTTCATTTTGATGTGTATCAACAATACCAAAACTTTACTTGCATTAATATTAAGATTGAGGAATATTTTTTCACTTACCACCATCGCAATTGCTATTCAACAACAATCGTTGGTTTTAAAAAGAAAAAACAGTGGCATACAAAGATAATTAGAACTTTTGGCCATATATGTCACTGTTCTTCACGTTTTCTTGATTGTCTTTGATTTATATAGGATACTAATCTAACAACGTGATGGCATACTTAACTCGATTCTTACCAAAATGTCACTTGAACCCCTATGGTTTTGACCCCGTCAAATAAGCTATTTACTTTTATGTGATTCTGCACAAGATTTTAAACAAACTGGAGGCAGTAAAACGTTGGCATCTTTGTAAAGGAAATATTATAATGCCGTGAAAAGTAATCTAAATAACGGAATCGAGAAGTAGAGGAAAGTAATGTGTATCTGTGTATTCATTCCTACTCACTTCTACTCTGTTGAAATAAATAAAATTATTTTAATTGTAAGATAATACACCTCCAGGTGTTTGTGTTATTTATCTAACGAGTGAACGTCAAATTGACTCATTCGATTAAATCCTGGGTGATATTTTAATTAACAGTTTTTTTTTAAATATTTATCTGTTGAAATGTATAAACACAATGAAATAAACCAATAAAATACAATATCATCTTTCAAGCTGCTAACACCATAAAAGTGGGAAGATGGATTCATACTGCAGGACTTTAAAACCTCACGATTCGTGGAAAAAACGTTTTTGACCCCCACATTTCCTTCAGAAAATTTCTAGATAAAATCGTTTGAAAATAACGATGGTACAAAACTATATGGATAATTTCAATGGCAAGATGTCCAGTTGATTGCCCTCGTCCAGACAAAGCCGTACAAATAATATAAAAACGATGCGTGCAAAGACTAGGCTTACGTAAGATTAAATCCACAGGAAGTAGCGTAAGATAGAGACACATAATGGTACCTTATTGTGGGACTACAATTGAATACTGGAATTAATTAAGGCTCTAAGTGCCAACAAATTAACAACTTATTTTTTTTACAGAATCGTATTTTATGATGTAAAGAAAATACTATTCTTAAAAAAAAAACAGTTTTTTATTTTTTGGTACTTAGAGCCTTAATTAATTCCAGTATTCAATTGTAATCTCATACAACAATCCCTACAAAATTCACCATAATTTGATGATTTTTTTTAAATAAACCACTTCATTGTCATGTTTTTCTTACCATAAATATATATTTTAAATAAATATTTGATTCAAAATAGTAGAAAGTTCTATTTCCAGGAAAGTAGAAGGAAAGAAATATATTTTCAAGTCTTTCAATTCAAATCCAAAGACCATAAAAATACAGACGAACTAAAAGCATCCGACTTATTCGAAACATGCAAACAATAAAATACAGCGCTCGTACGAAAAACTAGAAATAGAACTGAACAACTCTTCACCACATAAGAGAAAGTTGTTACAAAAAGTTTGGAAAATATGTCTGTCTTCTTTTCTGGTGGCTACCATAATGATGGGTGCGAATGCGAAAACTTGTCATGTGAAACGTATTTCTAATATGAAAGTCATCAATCTTACGTTAACCGATATTGGCAAATAATTTTTCAGACTCAAAAGAATTTGTTATCTAATAATCTCAACCAAAGCATATCGAAAACCACTATCGTATACAATTTTATAAAAGAAACTTATTTGGAAAAGTTGAACGTATCTTTCGGAATTGAAAAAAATCTGTTTTTCAGTTTTGAATTGGGAAGAATTTTCTTACGAAAAACATTGAAAATCAGATACAATTAGTTGTTATGATAATTCGTTTCTACACCATATTAGATTTTATGGGATAATCTTATCAAAGTAAACGCCTCATGTACAAAGCCTTAATCTTTGTTGCCGATCGCAAGGAGCGTACAAAAGGGTGTTATAATGTTCCCGTGAAATTTAAGTGAAGCATTCTTAGGAACAATAAACATTGTTTGGTCATTGTTTCAAGAGAACGCTTGACATCGCTTTGAAGCGGTTTAGTGGAGTAGGGACCAACTGTAACGAGAGTTATCAGTTATTAAGTTTTCAAACAAATCAGATTTAAAGAATAATTTGTATAGGGCATATGCTTTCAATGAATGATTAACATTGAGAAAACGTTTTGACGATTATTACTAAATTGAAAAGAGGAAGGGGAATATTTTATCTGCAATGTAAAAATTTAAGATTTAAAAACTGATGTTGACGAAAAATATGTTTGTTAATGGTTCTTTATTAAATATCGAGAGCCCTCATTGAAACTTGAAATGACCACACAAAAAAAACTTAACTGTTCTGAGTAGAGAACTCGATACAACTAGAAATGAGAAAAACTAGAGCGTAAAGAGAACAATATGACGCAGATGGGTATCAATTTTAATTGGAGTAAACCAAAATAATTGTTAACTTAAATAGGCAATTCCTCAACACTTATACTAAAGGACACACATATTTTACACAAACACGGAATCAATGATCAGAAATCAATGTATGTGACACTCTAACCTATGGTTTCCATTAAGTAACATTCTAATCTTGTTTATATTTATTAACATGTGTTTTTTTATTTATTTCTGTAACATTCATTTACGGCATACGTATATGTGAATTGAATAAAGTAGAATCTCGCTAAGCGCTGACACTTTTAGTTTGAGCCATTAATTCATAATGCCTGACCATGTTATTTAGCGTTCCTTAAATGGATGACATAAACTTCAATAATGACAAAGTTATAGCGGGATCGGCACGCCAAAGAAAAGCGCAACGCAAAACAATACAACGGTGTGTTACGTTGATTCTAAAGTTGGAGTTTTTCACAACTTCCTGGCAACTAAACACAGAGCTTAACTTATCTCGAAATACAATGTTTCAGTGAAGAAAAGCACATCTTAATTCTGAATTTAAATCTGCTGGCGCTTGTCTGGATGTATATATTTGCAATGGGCGAGAGAGCTAAACGAAAAAATGTTTACTTCCAACGAGTTTCCAACCACACTGGGCCTTGTTACGACTCGTTCAGCAAAAGTGACAAATCACTTAGACCAGTTGATATGATGATATTTTGAATCAGTGCGTAATTATAGAACACATTTAAATTGCTTTGCTATTATAGGCCATCTATGAAAAAAAACAAAAGCAGCTTATCAAAAAAATATGAACACGTGGATGGCTCAAAAGCAAAATATATATATATATTATTTTTTGTATAATATTTCCATTATAAGGAAAAGGTTTTACAAAAAATATGTTTTGTGATGTAATATTAATAATGAGCGTACAACACATTCCGGGAAAAAAATGTTAAAGCATTAAAAACAAAACAAGTAATAAAATAAGTCAAGAAAAAATAGAAATTATCTACTGGTTAATGTATTCAACCCAACACTGGAAAAATAAAGTAGGTTGTATCTTCCCCCATTAATTCATTGCTATTCGATTATGTATTTTTTACACGACAAAAGGCAAAGTTCATTTGTGTTTTCAATGATATAAGCTTTCTCATTATCAAAACAATTATAGTTTTCTAAAACGAATGTTATCTACAATTTTTAAAATACACCCTGCAAGTTAAAAAAACACGTTTGAAGTTTGCTATTAAATTAACATTTTTGGTATCCTAGTTCGAAAAACTGTTTCAGAAGCTTCGATGGCGTAAACTTGGATCCAAGTTTCCATAATAATCAAGGTGCAATACTTCACATGCTTTATTTTCTTCCGCTTCCGCCGTGTTGGTTGGTTGGGGGCAGGAACATTATTCTAGCCACGGAATACAGTTCATCACTGCAGCGTGTTTCTAAACGTGAAACTGTAAACTTGAACAAACACAGTTGTTCATCATTTCCCCCGGTCAATTTATGTGAAACGTGTTTAAAAAAATGATGTTCTCTAACCTGAGTTTATAAAACTGCAACCCAAAAATACTCATCAGGATTGCTTCTATTCAACTATATGGATCACAAGGTTATTACGTAAATTAAAATTCGTATAAATGTAGAAAAATAGATAAACACATCTAGTTCCACATTTTTGATTCGATCAAACTAGACACGTTTAAAAACAAGTATGTAAATAAAAAGTGACTACCACCTGCTAGGAAATAAGGCTAAAACATTTTTTTATGTTCTTTTCATCAGAATGTCTTCGTTATGTTTATTTTTGCACAAAACTTTTATAGAATTTTACTTCAAAGTAAGTCAAATTTGATTTAACATGTGATTGCATCACATATTGAATATAATTTCTAAAGCATTTTATTTAAAAAAAAAACAATATTCTCATA